>JAASAO010001701.1:0-63243 GCA_017311375.1 Mytilus coruscus | reverse complement strand
TATTGTAATAACTTGACAGTTTTGTTTACTGTGTCACTGAAAATCATGCATCGATAACCTGGTTACGTGTACCTTCTTGTGTCACTATGACTATTATGATAGCTCTTAACCTTTGATAGGCTCTGGTACTTAGAAAGAGGACAAAGTTTGTAATTACAGTAATGAACTGGATAGTTCTCGGGACATAGTTCAGAAGGAAAGCCGAGTTTGCAAAGGTGCTACAGGGTTCATTGGACATCGTTCAGAAGGATGACAGAGTTTGCAAAGGTGCTACAGGGTTCACTGGACGTCGTTCAGAAGAAAGGAATACTTTGTAAATGCTGGATAGTTCTCGGGACATAGTTCAGAAGGAAAGCCGGGTTTGCAAAGGTGCTACAGGGTTCACTGGACGTCGTCCAGAAGAAAGGAATAGTTTGTAAATGCTGGATAGTTCTCGGACATAGTTCAGAAGGAAAGCCGAGTTTGCAAAGGTGCTACAGGGTTCACTGGACGTCGTTCAGAAGAAAGGAATAGTTTGTAAATGCTGGATAGTTCTCGGGACATAGTTCAGAAGGAAAGCCGAGTTTGCGGGTCTCACTAATTAGCGACAAGAAGCGTCAAGAAGCGACAAGAAGCGACAAGAAGAAACAAATTAGCGACAAGAAGAATAATTTAGCGACAAGAAGTATAATTTAGTGACAAGAAAACAAATTTAGCGTAAAAAATCTTAATATCAATTATTCTAAATAAATAAATTTTGAAACATACATTGAATTGTCTTTTTGAAATGCTCGAAACAAGAGTATTAACTTAGTTAAGGATATGTTAAAGATAATATACCTTCAGTTTACAGCATAATATATAGATGAAGGAATCAATATTCATGTAGAGTTGGCATGGTTGGTGTATCAAAGTTAAGGTTGTAACCAAGTTATAAGATAATATTATCTTGATTTATTTCAGACTCATAAGGGCAATACATATATAAAAATACATGACACAATTTTTTCTGTCCTAACAGGATAAAAGGTTCAAATATTTACAACCCCAAGGGTGACTGGGGAATAGAAGTATGGTCACCATTGGTCTTCCTCCGACCGGCAGTAAAACCCTTGCTAAAGTGGGGCGTCCGTTTGGCTGTGCGGGATGTACAAATTTGCAGCCACGTCCGGTCAGAATGGGGACGTTAAATCCGATGCCTCATGTAAAGAGAGTGCCACGCTCTTTGCACGTTAAGAACCCTTGCAACAACTCTTTGAGGGGTCCGTAGGTGACCTGTTGCATGGCTAAATTTCTGTCCCTATCCAATATACCCTCATTTCCCGTGGCAGTCTAAATTTCTCCGACCTTAATCCCGGATGCCCTATTACAGAACCTTCCTATTGTATTTATTGTTAATTTGTTCTCGTCCTGAATATGCATGAAATATTTGCCACTGGACGTTAAGCAACCAACAATCAATCAATCAAATATTTACATTATTAAAAAAAATTTAAAGGTATGTATATATATGTTCCGGACCATATGAGTATTTGGAACATACGCGTATGGTCATGACCATATCCGTATACTCATATGGTCTGACCATACGCATATCGACCATATGAGTATATACTTGTTTGGTAATAAACGGGACGAACCATGTAATTATTTAGACCACATTGGTATTTCAAATAAATGCTAACTTCGCAAGAACACACATCTCATTCTTCGAACCAGATCGGCACAAGTTACTAACTGAAACCGTTTGTCTTTGACATATTGTCCGAATCTTGGTGTATCTGTTGCATTCGCTAGAGTCAAATAAAGCGCCTTTGTCCTGTCGACTCTTTTGTCTGTAAGTGAAACAACAGGCCTTAGGGGATGGACCTTTTTCTTTTTCCCCGGTATTCAGATTATTTTTATTTTTTTATTTCTTCTAATTTTTACTTATTTTCACTTAAATGATGTGTTCTTGCTCCTATTCATATACGATCTTATCAATAATAATAGTAGTTTATACTTGCTGCCCTATATCCTTATTTAATCTTATTTTCCACATATGAATACAGGAACAGCACGTATAAAACATTGGTATTGTAAAATCGTTTGACTGGGAGCATGAACGCATTAAATAACTTGAAAAAAATTGAAATATTTAAGAAATTTTAATTTACTGAACACAAATTTAAACACCAAAATAAAGACAAAAGGAGGCTACAATGTCCCATATTCCTCTTAGTAAATCTTGTTTAACGGTTCATTTAAAACCAGGTTTAATCCGCCAATTTCTACATAAGGAAATGCCTGTACCAAGTCAGTTGTTTTCCATTCGTTTGATGTGTTTGACCTTTTAATTTTGCCATTCAATAAGGGACTTTCCGGTTTGAATTTTCCTTGGAGTTCGGTATTTTTGTTATTTTACTTTTAGATATTCCTTTAAAATATTTTCAATGCATATTGCATGTGCTGATTTTGTGTCATGGATGGATACCCTATATCCTTTGTTTTTTCTATTATTTTGTGTTTCATAGTAAGGCAAATCGACAATGACCATGTACATATGCGTTTCATTATCATTTATTTAACTTGCGAGTATAATTCACTTTATTTTATTAATCATGTAACAATGATTACCATATGATTAGATATACCAACGTACACCGTATTAATTACCTGGACCATACGCGTATGGTCCAAATACTCATATAGTCCGGAACATATACATGAATGTTTAGATAAAAAAGGGGGTCATTTTTTAATTTTTAAAATTTTAATTGCCATTTTCTCTATTTTTATGGATCCTTAATATAATCAGATGATTTTTTTTCTATAAATCTATTGTTTAAATAGTAAAAACTGTCTTGTCGCTATTATTTTCTTCTTGTCGCTAATATTTTTTTCTTGTTGCTTCTTGACGCTTCTTTTCTCTTCTTGTCGCTAAAATTCTTCTTGTCGCTAATTAGTGAGACCGGAGTTTGCAAAGGTGCTGCAGGGTTCACTGGACGTCGTTCAGAAGGAACGCAGAATTTAAAAGGTGCTACATGGTTCATTGAACATCGTTCAGAAGGAAAGCAGAATTTACAAAGGTCCTACAGGGTTCATTGGGTATCGTTCAGAAGGAAAGCAGAGTTTGCAAAGTTGCTACAGGGTTCATTGGACATCGTTTAGAAGGAAGGAAGAGTTTGTAAATGCTGGATAATTCTCGGGACATAGTTCAGAAGGAAAGCAGAGTTTGCAAAGGTGCTACTAGGTTCACTGCACACCGTTCAGAAGGATGACAGAGTTTGCAAAGGTGCTACAGGGTTCACTGGACGTCGTTCAGAAGGAAGGAAGAGTTTTAAATGCTGGATAGTTCTAGGGACATAGTTCAGAAGGAAAGCAGAGTTTGCAAAGGTGCTACTAGGTTCACTGCACACCGTTCAGAAGGATGACAGAGTTTGCAAAGGTGCTACAGGGTTCACTGGACGTCGTTCAGAAGGAAGGAAGAGTTTTAAATGCTGGATAGTTCTCGGGACATAGTTCAGAAGGAAATCCGAGTTTGCAAAGGTGCTACAGGGTTCACTGGACGTCGTTCAGAAGAAAGGAATAGTTTGTAAATGCTGGATAGTTCTCGGGACATAGTTCAGAAGGAAAGCAGAGTTTGCAAAGGTGCTACAGGGTTCACTGGACGTCGTTCAGAAGGAAAGCACAATTTACAAAGGTGCTACAGGGTTCATTGAACATCGTCCAGAAGGAAAGCAGAGTTTGCAAAGTTGCAACAGGGTTCATTGGACATCGTTCAGCAGGAAGGAAGAGTTTGTAAATGCTGGATAGTGCTCGGGACATAGTTCAGAAGGAAAGCATTCTTCTAGACACTGTCAAGTGAATTCTGCAGCATCATTGCAAACTCTGTCATCCTTCTGAACAATATCCATTGAACCCTGTAGCACCTTTGCAAACTCTGCCTATCCTTCTGAACGATGTCCTGTGAACCCTGTAGCACCTTTGCAAACTCTGCCTTCCTTCTGAACTATGTCCAGTGAACCCTGTAGCACCTTTGCAAACTCTGTCATCCTTCTGAACAATGTCCAGTGAACCCTGTAGCACCTTTGCAAACTCTGTCATCCTTCTGAACAATGTCCAGTGAACCCTGTAGCACCTTTGCAAACTCTGTCATCCTTCTGAACAATGTCCAGTGAACCATGTAGCACCTTTGCAAAATCTGTCATCCTTCTGAACGGTGTCCAGTGAACCCAGTAGCACCTTTGCAAACTCTGTTATCCTTCTGAACGGTGTCCAGTGAACCAAGTAGCACCTTTGCAAACTCTGCTTTCCTGCTGAACAATGTCCAGTGAACCCAGTAGCACCTTTGCAAACTCTGCTTTCCTTCTGAACAATGTCCAGTGAACCCAGTAGCACCTTTGCAAACTCTGCTTTCCTTCTGAACGATACCCAATGAACCCAGTAGTGTTGTATATCTGTATGTTGAATCCGTACTTTCCGGAACTGTTGTATTGCCTTATCCATGATTGGTGTGATTATAACATGTTTCAGCCTTTTTGGCGTTTGAATCCAAAGTAAAAGGATCATAATTTGAAAGCTCTTCGTTTTATTTACAATATATATAGACTTGTCTTTAGTCCCCAAACCTAAGTCAGGTATATTACATGGTGGAGGAACCTAAAATCGAAACAATTGCTACCTGATGTATACAAAGTTTGACCATATGAAGCATAAAAATGAAGAAATAATTGTCAATAGTAGAAAACACGTGGTTTGACTCACCACGTTACGTGAGGGCAGACAATGGCCGTCGATATGTACTTAGGAAAAAACACCAGAGGGGCTGGTCAGAAATTTAAGCTTAAACAAGCAGGGCCGTATATTATTCATCGCATAGACAGTCCTCATCTTTATTCGTTAATGGAACCCAAAACAAACAAAGTTATTCCACAACCAGTTCACATTAACCGTTTAAAGCCAGCTATATTCGTGTACCAAATCCATGTGAATATTTTATGGATCGTGTCATAAGCAAACAAGACACCGTGGATACTGCGTCAACAAGTCGTGATAATTCAACAAGTGACAAATATAGCACAAACACCGACGAAGCTCCAGAAGTGCCAAATCTACGGCGATCAACAAGACAGAGACAAACACCTGTTCGCTTTAGAGATGACAGTTTCGTTACTTTATCAGGCACCGATACAAGTTCTGCGTCAGACTGGACATTATTGAAAGTGAAAAGATTTTTAGCAAAGAAAAATCACGATGAAAATATTCGTTACCTTGCACATTTAATTGGGGAACCGGCACAGAACGCTATCTGGATCGATGAAAATCAGTTAGGACCGAAGACATGTGCCTTATTAAAGTCAAGACCACCTCCAATTATACCATATATTTATGTCTGTGAGATTTATCTCATGACATCGCAATAAGAAGGCCTGTATATGAAATATTTTGCTGTGAGATTTATCTCACGCATATCGGACATCGAAAGTTACAGAACATGATTTACTGTTTGACTATTCTGTTCGAAATTTACCTGAACTGTTTTGAAGATACATTTTATTGATACATTTTATGATAAGTACATGTAGTATATATAATTTATTGCAAACATATGTTGAAAGATGTTTTTTTTGTCACAGAACTGTTATTTTTTCTTCTTATTTGAATATTACGGCATACAAAGTTTTGAGAATTTTTTTCCATTTAAAGAATTTCCATTTGATAAGACTTTCTGTTTCGGCTCATTCATTAAGACAGTTAATTTGTTTAATTGTTAAAAGATTTAAATGAAACAGTTAATTATTTTTTAAATACACTGAGTGCGAAAACACCGTCAAAGTTCACTGTGTTGAATGATTTTTGTTTTTGTTGGTCCACATGTACATATGTTGATTAGACTAGATAGGCCAGCTATCTTATTGGATTTATTGTTGTATTTTTAAGTAGTTGAGTTGCTAATGGTTAGTTTTTTTGTATACCTCAGAGGTAGAGATTAAAGTTTTGGAATGGAGTACTGAGATACTTAAATTTACTTGTTAGTAAAGATTAATGAAGATTTGTTTTGGTATAATAACGAACATTATGTATGACTGATTTGATGGAAATCCTAGCATTTAAATTTTCAATCTGTCTGTGCACAGTAAGAAAAGAAATCTGATTTGTGTGTTAGTGGTGCAAGAGATGACTCAGAAATAACCCTGGTTGATAGTCTTGTTCTGCTGAAATTTATTTGTATCACTTTATTATTTTATTTAATCGAGAGAATGTGTGTATGATAGGGATGGTATACTGTGAAAGTTGGCGAAATAGTATATTTTTTCTCACAGTGTAACCTATAAATTTTGTTCATTATAAGGTGTATCTAACCATTAGCCAGGAGCAGGGACTCCACTGAATCTAATCTCGTACTGTATATCTACCACTTTTAACAAGCACACTAAAATTCAGTAAAATGATGATATGCTATACTTTATAAGATTTCGCTACATCATATTTATGTTGAAGTTAAAGAGTAACCAGCATTTGGTCATACGTATGTAGAAGTTATTTACATGTCTGCGAACATGAGAAATATAAAACTAGTAATAGTAAAAGATGATGAAGCTTAAAGGTGCCTGTTATTTTTTATGTTGTATTGTCATATATAAATGAAAACTTGATTTTTGTTGGGTACGAATTCAACATTTTCGAAATATATGGGAATTTTTCATTTTTGGCGGGATGTTGTATATCTGTATGTTGAATCCGTACTTTCCGGAACTGTTGTATTGCCTTATCCATGATTGGTGTGATTATTACATGTATCATTCTCTTTTGGCGTTTGAATCCAAAGTAAAAGGATCATAATTTGAAAGCTCTTCGTTTTATTTACAATATATATAGACTTGTCTTTAGTCCCCAAACCTAAGTCAGGTATATCACAGTAGCACCTTTGCAAACTCTGCTTTCCTTCTGAACGATGTCCAATGAACCCTGTAGCACCTTTGCAAAACTAGTTTGAAAATATGTTTTATGGTTCACTGGTTCACTGGATATATTCAGAAGGAGGTGATAGTTTCAAAGGTCTGGCATGGTTCACTGAATATTCGATCCAGAAGGAGGGCAGATTTTGTTTTGCTTCACTGGACATTGGTCACAAAGGAAAAAAAGGGTATAATTAACAAATGTGCTGGATGATAAGACCTAGTAAACGATTATAATGTACCGGTCTAAACCAAACTTCCTGACAATTAGTTTTTACAAGCAGGGTCTATCTGTCACTTTTGACAGCATTATGTTCAGATGCTGCATAGTTCTGTTAAGTACATCAAATCCACATATAGCAAGTAACATCTTAAGCTGTTGTTTAAATTTTTGAGAACAAAGGGTCCTACATTTGTTTTAATAACAAAGACCACTATTGCTTCTCATTTTCTTCCGGGTTCAATATTTTCGTAGATTTTGTTTTAACATGTTCTGAATTTATCACAATTTTGATAATTACATGTAAGAAAAGTAAAAAAATCATGTTGGATAGTCAGGAAAATATGCATGTTGGCCAATCAGGAATTTTTAATGCGGGACTATTATGAAATATTCTGATTGTGGTTAAGTTGTATGAACAGAAGTATAACTACCAATGTATTATTGATTGCGTATCTACATAATATAAGAATGCTATTTTTCTATACATTTATTTCTCAAGGAAGACTGCTAATAAAATTACACAAATGATAACAAATGACAGATAAACCAATCACATAAGTCATTATACATATCATATATTAAGATAAACTAACATCAAACAATCTATTTAAAACATACATACATTGAAAACAGAAGCCTGAATCATTTTAAAATATTGATTGATTTTTTTATTTTATTTCGATTTTTCCAAACTCTTGATTTAAATCTGGGAAATAAATTTGATTGTAACACACGTTTTATTTTAATCTTTTATTCACACTTGCTATTTGTTTAAAACATTTTAAATTCTTAATCTGTTACACATGACACATATATTTAAATCTTGTACACAGATATGACACATTTGATCTTAATTAATCTGCTACTCACACATGACACACTTGATTTTAACTTTTTAAACACATGACACATTTGATTTTAACTCTTTTATACACATGTCTCATTTGATATTAATCTTTTAGACACATGTCTCATTTGATATCAATCTTTTAGACACATGTCTCATTTGATATTAATCTTTTAGACACTGGACTCTAATCTTTCAAGCATTAATTCCTTATGCATACTTGAATTCCTTCTTAAGCACATATGACCTGTTAAGTCTATTTGTTCTGTAATGATTAATAGCTATGACTTATGCATACTTGAATTCCTCTTTAGCTCATACGACCTGTTAAATCTGTTTGCTCTGTAATGATTAATAGCTATGACTTACGCATACTTGAATTCCTCTTTAGCACATACGACCCGTTAAGTCTATTTGCTCTGTAATGATTTATAGCTATGATTTCTGCATCCCTCTTTAGCACATACGACCTGTTAAGTCTATTTACTCTGTAATGATTAATAGCTATGACTTATGGAAGATTAAATTCATTTCTTTACAAAAAGGTGATAAACAATAAAATAATATAAATTGAAAAGTACACACTACTGTTATAATCATCATGGTATGAACAATTATCTGTCCAAGGATAATCCTAAAAAGTGCTAGAATTTGGCAAGTACCTATTGCTACAATGTCAGTGCTAAAGTCTGTCAATTTTATATACAATGTCAATGCTAAAATATGGCAAGTGTCTCTATAATGTCATTTCTTAAATATGTCAACTATATGTACAATCATAGTGATAACATCTGTCAGTTATCTGTACAATAATAGTGATCAAATCTGTCAGTTATATATACAATAAAAAGAGTGCTAAAATATGTCAATTATATGTACAATCATTGTGATAAAATCTGTCAGTTATCTGTACAATGATAGTGATAAAATCTGTCAGTTATCTGTACAATGACAGTGATAAAATCTGTCAGTTATCTGTACATTGATAGTGATACAATCTGTCAGTTATATGTACAATGATAGTGATAAAATCTGTCAGTTATCTGTACAATGATAGTGATAAGATCTGTCAGTAATATATACAATCATAGTGTTTTAACATCTCAGTTATCTGTACAATGACAGTACTAAATTCAATCAATTTTCTGTACAATGATAGTGCTAAAATCTGTCAACAGACCACTTTCGAGTTCATGCATTTCCGTCAAAAATCTTTGGTTGAAGTAAACATCATTCGTGCGTTTAAGGAATCGTCACTCCCTCAATGTTCAGCGGTGGAACAAATATGATGCTATATATATTGCACGAATTTTTCGGCAAATTAAATTCTTATAATTGCTTTTCAGCACTGCTGTCATTATAGAATTGTGATTAAAACCTATGGAACAAACATTATTTCTAGTTTATCCTGCATTACAACGATCATGAAGACGCTTAATGAAATTGATAGTGCAGGGATCCAGGCGGTCCCTCCATTGGGTTGATGACGTCATAAAGGCACACATAATTGACGAACTTTTGAAGGACATGACTTGAAAGTGGTCTATTATCTGTAAAATGATAAAAAATCTACAAAACTACGACAAAATGGATGATTTTTCTTTCCTACAATAAATTTTCCTTTTTGGACGGTGATGTTCCTTTGGCAATGTCGTATGATGTTTATATATCCCAACTCGTTCGTTATGCCCATGTCTGTAGCGACGTTTTTGGTTTCAACAAATTACTAGTAAATTATAATGTCACAGATTTCGTTACCAAAATTGCTTAAAACCTTTACTAAATTCTTCCATAGATACAAAGATTAAGTTTGCAAGTTTTGCTTTACCTGTAGAAAACTTATTTCGAACGGAATAGGACATCCTTAATTGTACTGTGATGTTGATAACCGAGCCAGGAAATTTAGATACGATCCAGGTAGACTTATCAATCTTTTAAATAACTTATTCTGTAAGGTTACTAATTCAACACTGTAGTTAAATCTTTGAATATTGTTTTATTTGTATAAATATTGATTTTGTTATCAGTAAATTAAAACCATACTAAATGTTATTGTCATACTCATGTTTAATTCACGGTACTACAATCTGTCGATACCTATATTTTGGCATTCAGTACATGATCATGTTTTCTCTGACTTTTAATGACATCTTTACACTAAATCCATTGGATGTTTGGGTTGTACTGATTGATATTTTAATCTTAGATACTTAATTTTGTGTATTAGTTGCTATTTGATTTGAAGTAGCTGTCAGTAACTAGGAGTACTATCAAATCTATACTTAGTGTCTTATTTGTTGTTAGGGATGAGGATGGATAAATACTCTACCACGTCCGGTCTTTGTTTTGTTTTATTTCTTTTTGCTTTGTATCGATCTGATGAGTTAAGCCCTTTAAACTGATTTTATAGTTTGTTCGTAAGTTGTGATGTTACAACACTGTCCCAGGTTAGGGAGGGTTTAGCGCTCACAAACATGATTAACCAAGCCACTTTCTTTATGTGCCTATCCCAAGTCAAGTTCAGTGGTTGTTGTTGGTTCATTGTCTGTCATATTTGTTTTTCGTAAATGTTTCTGTTACGAATTAGGCTGTTAGTTTTCTCATTTGAAGTGTTTCGTATTTTTCATGTCAAGGCCTTTTATAACCGATTATCTACGGTTTGGGGTTTTCTCATTGTTGAAGGCCGTGCGGTTGCCTGAAACTGCTTGCATCCATTTCATTTGATATTTGGTGGCTAGTGGTTTCATTGGCGATTATATCACATCTTTTATTTTTATAGTGATAGTGCTAGTTTTTTAAAATAATTTGTAAATCTGTAAATTCTTTGTACAATGATATATCTAAAATTTGTCAATTATATGTACAATGACAGTGCTAAAGTCTGTCAATAATATGTACAATGACATTGTTAAAATATGTCAATTATCTGTACAATGATAGTGATACAATCTGTCAATTATCTGTACCATGATAGTGCTAAAATATGTCAATTATCTGAACAATGATAGTGCTAAAATATGTCAATTATATGTACAATGCTAGTGTTAAAATATGTCAATTATATGTACAGTGATAGTGCTAAAATATGTCAATTATCTGTACAATGATAGTGCTAAAATATGTCAATTATATGTGCAATGATAGTGATAAAATATGTCCATTATATGTACAATGATAGTGATAAATCTGTAAGTCATGTGTATAATGATAGTGCTAAATTCAGCCAATTATGTGTACCATGAAACTGCTAAAATAGGTCAATGCTCTATATACTGATCATACTAAATGTTCAATTCTTTGTACAATGAAAGTTATAAAATCTGTAAACTATCTGAACAAAGATAGTGCTAAAATCTGTAAACTATCTGAACAATGATAGTGCTAAAATATATCAATTTTATGTACAATGATAGTGCTAAAATATCTCAATGATATGTACAATGAGTGTGCTATGATCTGAACGTCTCATTCATTTGTTAATGAAAAATTACGTACAAACCAAAACATGTATCAACAATAATGATTAATTATTTATTGATGAAAATACTGTATATAAAAAGATTTCAAAACAAGAATGTGTCCATAGTACACGGATCCCCACTATCATTTTCCATGTTCAGTGGACTGTGAAATTGGGGTCAACACTCTAATTTGGCATTAAAATTAGAAAGATCATATCTTCGGGAACATGTGTACTAAGTTTCAAGTTGATTGGACTTCCACTTCATCAAAAACTACCTTGATTAAAAGCTTTTAACCTGAAAATTTTAACCTGAAGCGGGACAGATGGACGAACGAACGGATGGACAAACAAAAGAACATATAATGCAGAACAAAACAAAGGTATAATAAATGAACTATCGCTCACAAAAGTTTGTATTTTCATAATAACACCACTAATGGCGAAAGGAAAGAAAATAAAACTGGACCTTATGTTTAATTGAAAACCTCCATCTTTTATCGAGAACAATTGTTTGGTTTACCATCTAAAA
The DNA here is from genome assembly GCA_017311375.1 of Mytilus coruscus. Taxonomy (NCBI): domain Eukaryota; kingdom Metazoa; phylum Mollusca; class Bivalvia; order Mytilida; family Mytilidae; genus Mytilus; species Mytilus coruscus. The sequence goes on along the minus strand of JAASAO010001701.1, from coordinate 51,261 downwards.
CATTGGAATAAACAGTGTAACATATACACATGTGGAAGTTTCATTCAACATCACATCTACAGTGCATTTAAACTGGTAATAGATGAGAAATTGATTTATATATTTTTAGACTGGTGAAAAGAGGGTTTTCTTCCCAAAATATAATTCAACAGCGTTTATTTTCTAAAATGCAGAAACAGTTCTTTTTAGTATTAAAATTGCAAAAATACCATCAAATTAATTCCATAAAATTTTACATTACAGAGAAAAGGTAGATAGACAATTGATTCCAGTCATTCTAATTTGCAAAATAGTAGAACAGAAATCCTTCATTGAATGAACATTTAATCATTTTCAATAATGTAGCCACAACTTTACAACAATTCTACAAAAGTTTTTGAGTTCAAGTTATCGGTGAGTGCGAATCCCGCACGGGGCAGGTGCGCTCAACTCCAATCTTAATTGACTAGGATTGTCAGTTTTCCTACCGAAGGTCGGTGGTTCTCTCCGGGCACTTCGGCTTCCTCCACCAATAAAACTGACCGCCACAAGATAGCACAATAGTGTTGAAAGTGGCGTTAAACACCACTCAATCAATCAATCAATCAAGTTATCAGTAGGATCTTCACAGCACCCACATTAATGGTCAATTGCATCTCTTGCATAATAAACCATATTGGTGCCACATTTGTCAACATATACATGTATTTATTATTAGTGGTACTAGTTTGTAGTATCTTTCTCTGATTAAATCTGATTATACAAACAACTCTTAACATTTTGAACTGCTTGCAATATCAAACTTTATAGATATATCTTTTCCTGTCACAATGCTAACTTTATAAGGTATCTAAATGACAAGCTGATCAACATAGATTATAATCGAACAGACTGGTTTTGATTTTAGTTGACCTAGAATAAAGTTGAGACGTTATTTTCAATGTCTGATAAATAAACAAAAGGTTTTATTTATTCATCAAAATGAGGGCATGAAATCAGTTACATAAAGCCTCAAACTTCGGAAAATATATACTTAATTCATGATACTGGTCATAAATGGCCTGATAACCATTTTCCTTCCAAATAAGTTTTATTGACCCGACATTACAAGAAAAATTTCTTTGTAGATGTAGTCTCTAACATTCCCATCTGACATTTTCCTTCCAAGCTTCCAGATGGTGGTACATATTCTGGATTCGTAGCTAATTCTCTTCTCACATTTCTTAATATCTTCTCTATATGTTCCTCTTTGTATTTATTCTTGGCAACAGACAAGAAAGCTCTTATAAAATATGCCCTTCATATATATTCCGAATTGATATATAGCCTGTAATTTAAAAGAAGAACTGTAACTTTTATAATTTACTATACAGTTGTTCCAATATTTAAAAATTCGTAAGGGTTCCGCAGAACCCAGTGTCTCGCCTACTTTTGCTGTTAATCGCAGGCTCAACAAAAATGAGGAAAAAAATTAATAAAAATATTCCTCTCTATACTATCTTTTGATTGTAAGTAGCTTCTGTCCAAGTTTGGTAAAAATCCAGGATAGTTTATGAATCTAATAAATGTTTTAAAAACTTAAACTGCAGACTGTATGTAATGTTAACTGGAAGAAAAACTAAGTCCATTTATAAGTAAAATACGGAAAAAATGGAACAAAATTTTAACAAAATTTCCTTCTAGATACTAGCTTTTAATCATAAACAAGCTTCTGTCCAAGTTTGGTACAAATCCAAGATAATTTAAGAAACTTGTTAAAATTTTAAAAACTTTAACCACAGAGTGAATGTAATGTTAACTGGCAGAAAAACAGTCCATTTATAAGTAAAATACTGAAAAAATGATTTTTTTTAACAAAATTTACGTCTGGATACTATCTTATGATCATAAACAAGCTTCTTTCCAAGTTTGGTAGAAATCCAGGATAGTTTAAGAAAGTTATTAAAATTTCAAAAACTTTAACCACAGAGTGAATATTTGTGGACGCCGCCGACGACGACGGAATGTAGGATCGCTATGTCTCGCTTTTCGACAAAAGTCGAAGGCTCGACAAAAATGATGGAATTGTAATTTTTATAGTGAAAATAGATAAATCATATCGACCCAATAGACTACATCAATCAAATACTATGGAAGTAAACATGTATTACTTTATATAAATGGAGTATTTCCACCAGAATAAAAATAAATATTGCATGGAAAATCTGCTCATTGAGTCAGCAACATCTAAAAATTTCAAAATTGTAACTCAGAAAATCACATTAACTCTCAAGATATTTTGTATTTATGTATTTAATTACACTTTTAATGCCCTCCTAAAATTCAAAATATATTCCATAATTCAAATATTTCCAATGTTGATATTATATCTCAGATCTGATAAAATTCCATTTAAGCGTTTGACAATAACCCAAGGAATGTTTTGACATTATCCTAAAGCATGAACTAATCAACAAGTATCTTGAAGAATAACAAAGACAAAGATCAGCATTGAAACACTGCACTTTTGAAAAATGATTGTTTTTACTAAGTCTTACCTTCAATATTGCAAAATATGATAAAAAGTCCATATATCAATGAAAACATCGTTTATGATCATATCGTCCAGTAGTTAACAAGTGTCTATAACCAGCTAACTGGTAGAATGTACATGAAATACAAATTAACGTTTACCTAGAATGCCTAAACAACGATCATTTGCAGTCTGTTTGTAACTTTTATGAAATGATAAGACACATTGTTAACTCCACTAGAGCATCTTGCATAATGTTAAAATTAAACACCATAAGTCTTATAGTCTAGAAGTTATCAGTGAGCAGATCACTGAATCAACAGAGTGTAGCCTAGAAGCTAATATTGGCAGATCACTGTATCAACAGATGTTAGCCTTGAAGCTAAAATGAGCAGATCATTCTATCAACAGATGGTAGCCTTGAAGTTAAAAGTAGGCAGATCACTCTATCAACAGATGGTAACATTGAAGTTAAAAGCGAGCAGACCATTCTATCAACAGTTGGTAGCATTGAAGTTAAAAGTGAGTAGACCACTTTATCAACAGATGGTAACATTGAAGTTAAAAGCGAGCAGACAACTTTATCAACAGATGGTAGCCTGGAAGTAAAACATGGGCAGATAACTCTATCAACAGATGGTAGCCTAGACGTTAAAAGTGGGCGGATCACTCTATCAACAGATGGTAGCCTTAAAGTTAAAATGAGCATATCACTCTATCAACAGATGGTAGCCTTGAAGTTATCAGTGGGCGGATCACTCTATCAACAGATGGTAGCCTTAAAGTTATCAGTGGGTGGATCACTCTATCAACAGATGGTAACCTTGAAGTTAAAAGTGGGCAGACCACTTTATGAACAGATGGTAGCCTTGAAGTAAAGAGGGCATCACTGTTTCAATAGATGGTAGCCTAGAAGTTAAAATGGGCAGAACACTCTATCAAGAGATGGTAGCCTTGAGGTTAAAAGTAGGCAGATCACTCTATCAAGACAGGGTAGCCTTGAAATTAAAAGTGATAATATCACTCTATCAACAGATGGTAGCCTTGAAGTTAAAAGTGAACAGACCACTTTATCAACAGATGGTAGCCTTGAAGTTAAAAGCTAGCAGATTACTCTATTAACAGATGGTAGCTTTGAAGTTAAAAGTGAACAGATCACTATATCAAACATATGGACAAGAGGTAATATTTGAGTCAGGAGGGTAAAGATCAGTTATGTATACTATCAAGGCAAGTGAATGAGAAAATAAAATAAGAATATCAACGACAAATGTAAAAGACAGGTTACATACATTTGAACACATACATTGGCTGGCACTCAATAGTTAAAGTCACCAGTCAGTAATGTTAAAAACTACCATTTCCTTTTCGTTCTATTAGTAATAACTACAATGAATCTCATTTAAAATATAATCCCTCGGTCAAGAACCGGTCAAATATCAACTTATAAAACTTGTTTTTATTGGCCTGGCCTGTTCAACAGATTTAAACTTTGACATGTTGAAAGGCATCAACCCATTTCAGCTATAGCGAGGCTCGAGTCATATCAGTTTTGTCATCATGTTTTCCCATTTTACAATTGCACCTTGTATTTCTTATCTGGTCTTTTAATGTTGAAAAAAGTTTTATATTCCAATTCATCAACATAGACAGCATAAAATCAAAACATAGAAAAGATAAGTCAACTAAAATATAAACAAAATATTAAATACAGTTTACCTGGTGTTGTTGCATATGCTACTATAATGTCAGCATCTGTTGGAACATTTTCTGAAGAATAACTATGAGCATCAGTAGAAAACTTCTGATGAGCCAGATGGCTTATCTAGAATTCCTTGTTTGATAACAGAGGTCTCAACTGAACTTCTTCTTTGCCTGTTTCCATGAAATTCATCATACCTTCCAACATTTCCAGCATGGATTTCAGTTTCAAAACAATCAGACACAACAACTTTTCCTGCTTTTCTATTCCACGACAGGCTTGAATGAGAAATACTTTTGGTTTACCTGAAATTAAATTTAAAAGTTAATAATACTTTACCACCTATGTCCAGAAGGAAATCTGAAGAACAACAAACAAAAGCAAAAATTCAACAGACAGAAAGAAATTAGAAAAGAAGTATACACATAACAAGCAACTAAGAACAAAGCTTTTACAATACAAAGTCCTAACCAGAAATCAAATTAAAAGATAACTTGAGACATCAATTGTCAAATTGAGTTTTATGGAAGGTCATAACATTATCCCAACCAGTTTCACTAATCATAGATGGATCATTCATGATACAAAACTTGTCACTAGTCATAATTTTCCAACCAGTTTTACTCCTCATACATGTAACCATTCGTGATACAATACTTTACTCGTCATGTAACATGTGTAATGTGATGAACATACTTAGTATCTAAGGAAGTAACGTTGACAAAAAACAAAAAAAATTAAATGTGTACCTAAAAGGTTGTTTGAAAGGACGTAGGTTAAACCATAACTATCTGTTTAATTTCAAGTGATTGTTTGAAAAAAAGGCCTTTGTCAATGCTTTTCATTGTTCCTAAAGTACATGGACATTATATGAAAATAGTTGAATAAGTTTTGATACAATACACGCTTGCACTTCTATCTAAATGTTCACTTTGGTCGTATTTGTCTAATGTTTGGATCACAATTTTTGGCAGACTTAAGGTAGATAGGGTGTCTTCCTCAATCTTGAATTTTGAAATACCATAAAACAATCAGTCTAGATCTTTAAGAAAATGTGCAAATTTTGAGAGCAGTAGGTAATTCATGTGTAAGAATTTTCATTTCAATATAGAAAATGACATGTTTTATCATATTTATGGTTGTATTTTACAAAAACAGAATACTTTTGTTTGATTGAATTTTTCCAACTTTGCCACATAAGGAGGCAACTCAAATGTAAGGGCAGATAATTCAGATAAAGTTATTTTACAATAGAATGTGTTAGGAATTTACCTATTTTATTATGTAGCAAGAAAACGGGTCCGGTGACCCCATTTTTCTTTTCTTATCTGAAAGCATAATATTTGAGCTATCTTCTCATATTTCATCTCAAAATTCTATGGTGTAGTTTTCGTTTTATGGCAGAAAATTGTGTTTTCCATGCATAATCTATACAAAATCTGTCAATTTTGCACAACCTGTAGCATGAAAATAAGCCCGTGACCCATTCCTTTTATTATTTAAAAAAAAACCATGATATTAACTACATTTTGGCAAATTATTAAAAATTCTATGGATTGTAATTTAGACACCCCATCTACCTTAACTGCCATTTGATGTCTGAGTGTTTTCTAGTTTAATCAATGTAATCTTTACCATATCCGATACTTGCTCATGAATACCATTTTCAGAAGCACAGGTAAATAAGATTTTATTGTAAATTTTGACCTTGTTTAATATTAATTGAAAAGCCACACAACTTCAATAAGGAAGGTAGAAAAATTCACAAAATTTTTATGATAGCCTTAATGGCAAAATCTGTTGTCACAGTCAACTATGCAAGTACATGTTCATAATACAAATATCCTATCTGGAACACCGTCTAATGCATTTATAAATGCAGAACAGTAATTAAGATGAACATGATGGAGGCAAATCATTGGTTAGGACACAGAAATTTCCGCCAATGATATGAAGGATGTATATCAACCAATTGAGACATCACAACACCAGATATAATTGAGTAAACATAGGATGGAATACATTCAGTATCTCATGGACTGCAGACGGTTGAAGACTTTTACAAAAGTAAGCATCATATGACATGCTTGCATCAACTGTGATATGATTTCGAAAATCAATTCCAGGATCAGGTGACACATTGATGTACAAGGAATGATGGCAAATGACCATTTTCAATTACCATGTAAATTGAGGTTAAAACTTACCATTAAATTTGCCTCCAGGTTTGTTTTGAATGGCTTTTTATTTCTTCCACAGTGATCAATTCATCTGTTGTAAGAATTCCTTTCTGAAATATTTTTTTAAATGGAATATATATCTATAAATATATAAAGTAAAAATTTCAATAAAACCACAATTAGTGAAAATGTAAATATCTCATTGTATGAACTATTGTTTACACTATCCCAACTAGTTCTGCTCCTAACAGAAAATATTCATTGTCAGTCGTCATAAAATAACATTCTCTTATGGTTGTGGCCCGTTATCTATTTCTTGCATGTAGAGATAATCCTCGTATCACACTGCATGACGTAGTGTGATACGAATACTGTGTTTATTTGATTGGCTAATCCAGCATTATGAGACAATATTACGACATTTCCAGGTGCTATTCATTAGGTTATCAGCTAGTCAAGAACTTATATTGTACACAACTGATATACATAGACATATAAGGTGTAATACCACCATTGATTTTCCCTATTAGTCTTTGTTAAATTTGCACTTTTCAAAAATTGTGCAGAATTTATCTTTGTTTCAAATAAAGAAATACTTGGCAAGAGTAAAGTTTTATCCTGTCCAGTACTATAGAAAAAAAATTCACATAACATTTCATTGCATATAAGAAAATAACCATCACTGGAAGTTAACCAATCAAATTTTCCCCTTTATTTAACCTGTGTACAAGCTTTAGTAACCATGTAACCTCAAGTTTCCAAAATATTCTATAGAAACCCTAAATAAAAAAGTAATGGTGCTTTGAAATACCCAAGATATATGTTTATGACCCAGAAATGTTTTACTGCAATAAAATGTAGGATTAATTACCTACAACTGTCAAATTCAAGGAAATATTTTTTTCGACCTATTTTCGTATGCAACCGGATGTGACGTACTATGATTTGGTGGTATTACACCTATAAAACTTCTTGTTATTCACCATAGTATTAAACAAAACATATAAATAAAAGTGCCGGTGAGCTGGTGGGTTTGGACCTACTTCGATGCATGCAATGTATTGATGTACACATGTAATGTAACATGTGTATTGAATGTTGAAAATTTAAAGTTATATTGAAAGTTGCATCACAGCAATCTCTCAATCACGAAAAAAGCACAGGTGCGACACAGATATGACATAGCTTTTAACCAGATCATGTGTTTGTCAACCTATTAAAGTAATGACTTCAAATTTACAATTAGTAATCATTGGTTCAACAACATTTTCTTGGTAAACAGAACACTTCATCAGGATAAACTCAAGCCCTGAATTATTGCATCATCTGGGTGCATTTATATGTAGGTACTGGCGCAGCTGGCATAAAGTTACGCTGTAATGGAAAGATTTACAGTTGGAAAATTGAAAATGGTGGAGAATAGCTCATACCACTACATTTCTTGTTTTAGGTTTACTGTGTATTGGATAATTGTCTTATATTGACGTATATCCATTATTGCTATCAATATGATTTGGGAAAAAAAACATCTGTTTTGTCGTTGAATGGATCATGTCTGTATCGAAAAGAAAAACAGTACACTGAGAGCTATGAAAATAATTATTTAGTATTCAAATTCAATACCTCATTTCCATGACTCATAATTACACAGATAAAGGAATGATAATCCTTTGAGTTCACTGCCAAGTATGTTCTGGCAATTTCTTGAAATAATCCTGTAACTCCAACTTTGTCATATCTCTTGTTGTACATTCCACCTGATACTTTAGTTCTTCTTTAAAGAAATTTGTGAGATTCTTGCAATCCACATCAGAACCTTGAAAAAAATTACAAGTCATGATCAACATTAATAATGCAAAAAAAATGATATCGATGGATAAAGAAATTTAATCAAAATGTATAATAACTTCTTCAGGCATGCTAGAGAAGTGTGGGAAAATAAAACGAAATGCATCGAAACCATTTGGGTTACACAGTACAACCAAAACTCTAAATATTATGAATACATATATTGATCATTGAACAAAAATTTGAGGTCAAGATCAGTTGAATCCCATAAGACAGACATGCACATCATACATACAATCATTATAATAAAATACACCGCTGGGAGCAGCTTGATACGACCGCAGATGACGAACCCTGAACAGTTGGGACAAGTATGGACACAACATTTAATGTTAAAATAGCTCTGAATTTGGATTGTGATTGAATATTTGACACAGCATAGGTTTGTGCAAAATGAATTTGGTCAAAGAGGTAAAACATTTGAAACTGGACATTTATGGTCCAATATCCAAAATCTAAAACATGGTTACAATCAGCATATCAAAGAACCACAACAGTTCAATTTTTATGAAATCAAACAAAGTTTATTTTAAGACCCTTAGGACATCATTGTGGACCAATTTGATAACGGAGCCCAAAATCCAAAATATCAATACACGGTTAGAGTCAGCATTTTAAAGAACCCTATATACATGATACATTCAATTTTGTTGAAATCAAACAAAGTTTAATTCTGGATCCCGATTTGGACCAACTTGAAAACTGGGCCCAAAATTCAAAATTTAATACATGTTTAGATTCAGCATTTCAAAAACCATATATTTTCAATTTATGTTTAAATCAAACAAAGTTTAAATTTGAACCCAACTTGAAAACTGGGCCCAAAATCAAAAATATAAATACATGTTTATTAATAGACAAATATAAGCTGAGTTTTTAAAGGAGTTTGCTTCATCAAAAAAAAAAAAAAAAAAGTTATATATAGCATTAAGAAAATTAGTTTCTACAGAATAATAAACAAACCTACCACAAAATTCTTAAAACAATGTACACAAAAATAAAATAAAATAAAAGAACAGAGTTCCAATATCCCCGCGTTTCACATATTTTATCTATCCAAGATCCAAGGTACAAGGGCAATAACTTTTTGTTCTTTAAAACTTTTATCAATATCTTAGAGAAATGAAGTCTTCAGAGCAAATGCAATGTGATTGCCATTATAATCATAAAAATCTGGCAAGAATTGTACACGTGAGAGCGCTAACAAGACCGGGGACAAAAATAATTTCAAAAATATCGTTTGTCATTAATACAATGTTCAATAAATTGGGAATGTGCCCATTAGACACAGATGATGCCCCGCTTGCATATAGCATTATAAAGGGACATAACTGAAGAACGGTAAAGGTGACTTAGCCCAAATTCAAACTTGATCTGAGTTTTGTGGTAATTAGCATTGTGTATAAGTTTCATAACATTCGGACGAGGGAAACTTAAGTAAGAGAACGGAAACAAAAATCAGCAATTTTTCCATTTGTTAAGGGCATAACTCTAGAAAAGTAAAGGTGATGCCACCCAAATTTAAACCTGATCTGTGTTTTGAAGTAATAAGCATTGTGTATAACATTTGGTTGAGGCAAACTAAAGTTTGACAACAGAAACCAATTTTGGGATGTACGGACGTACAAACGAACAAGGGTAAAACTTAATGCCCCTCCGCTACGGCGGGGCATAAAAATCTATAAAATACATCTGTAATTAACTTCAATATATGTAATAATGACCGGTAAATTTCAAACTATATTTATTGTCCTACAGAGCATATCGTCAACTACACTTAGGAAACACAAAATTTTCAAATAAATCTGTCACACCAATTATAATTTTGTTATTGATAATTACTATATTTTTTTTATCTTGATGATAGTTGAAAATTCTTGCATGAAAAAATTTAAAGTATTAAATATATTGTACTTATCCATATATACAAATGTGAATATTTAGTTAATTTTAATAAAATGTTTCGCTGAGCGCAGCAAGATACGACCGCAAAGGTCAAACCCTGAACAGTTGGGGCAAGTTTGGACACAATATTCAAGCTTGATACTGTCTGAATTTGGATTGTGATCAAATTTTGACATAAAATAGTTTCTGACACAAAATAAATGTGGTCAAAGATCTTAAAAATTTGAAATGGGACATTTAATTTACCTAGAATGGTCTGATATCTATAATCTAACAACATGGTTAGATTCAGCATATGAAAAACACCAAAAATTTAATTTTAGTTGAAATCGAACAAAATTTAATTTTAGACCCTTCAAACCTTAATATGGACATTTGAAAACAGGGCCCAAAATAAAAATCTAAATGCACAATAAGATTCAGCATATCATACAGTCGCAATAATTCAGTTTTGGTGAAATCAAACTAAGTTTAATTTTGGACCCTTTTGACCTCAATGTAGACCAATTTAAAATAGGGCCCAATATCCAAAAAGTAATAAAGGTTAGAACCCCAAAAATTAAAGACTCTTAATTAATCCCATTGAAAGTGATTAAAAGATTTGCATTTATTTTCAATTGAAGATTTCTTGCTATTGCGCACTACTGTGCAATTTAAGATTTCTTGCTATTGTGCAATACTGTGCTGTTGCGCAATAGTGTGCAATTGACAATTTCTTGCTATTGCGCAATACTGTGTTGTTGTGCAATACAGTGCAATTGAAGATTTCTTGCTATTGCACAATACTGTATAATTGATGATTTCTTGCTATTGCGCAATAATGTGTAATTGAAGATTTCTTGCTATTATACTGTGCAATTGAAGATTTCTTGCTACTGCGCAATACTTTGTTGTTGGGCAACACCATGCAATTGAAGATTTCTTACTATTGCACAATGCTGTGTTGTTGCGCTATACTGTGCAATTGAAGATTTCTTGCTGTTGTCCATAACTATGGTATTAAACAATACTGTACTATTGCACAATACTGTGCAATTCAGGACTTTGCTATTGCGCAATACTGTGCAATCATTTGAAATTTCAAGGATTTTGAAGAATAAAAATATGAACCCCAAAAATTGGAAAAAATATCCCCAAAACTTTTGAGTTGGGACAATTACCCCAAACTCAATCCCAGCCTTCCCTTTGTGATATGGAACCTTGTGGTACAATTTCTGAGAGATCTAGTTATTGTCTGGAAACTACAAAATGCTTGTTTTGGCCCCTTTGGCCCCTAATTCCTAAACTGTTGGTACCATAACTCCCAAAATCAATCCCAACCTTTCTTTTGTGGTATTGAACCTTCTGGTAAAATTTCTTAGAGATCCATTCGCTTAAACAAAAGTTATTGTCTGAAACCAAATGTGTCTTCGGACGACGCTGCCGACAACAACGACACCATAGCATTATACGACGCAAACAAAATTTTGCGGTCGTATAAAAATCTTTATACAAATTGTGTGTAGTTTTATAGGATAAAACTAAATTATTTCTATTTGTTATGTGTAGGGAAATTTCATTATAAACTTTCCTTCATTCTTTTAATATGTAATTTCTATGATACGGTTATTAAGATGTTAGTTATTATTCAAAATATCTCATAATGAAGAGTAAATTTCAAACTACATGTATATCTATACATAATTTCTTCCCTAAAATTAGATGTGATGCTGTTTTATTTTCATCTATGACTCAACTTAAAATTTCAATTAATTGTGCAATACATTTCTAAATTTAGATTCTGATTAAATATTTGATATAGCATAGTTTCTGACACAGAATGAATGTGGTCTAAGTACTTAAATAATTTAAAATGGACATTTATCAACATGACCAATTATGGTCCAATATCCAAATTCTAAATATATGGTTGTAATCAGCATATCAAAGAACCCCAAGAATTCAACAAAGTTTAATTTTGGATACTTTCGACCTTAAAGTGAACTAATTTGATAACAGGACTCAAAATCAAAATCTAAATACACACTTAGTTTCAGCATATCAAAGAACCCCATATATTTAATTTCTGTCAAAATTAAATCAAGTTTAATTTTGGACCTCAATTTTAACCAACTTGAAACTGTGCCCAAAATCAAAAATTTAATTATATGTTTAGATTCAGCATTACACAGAATCCCAAAATTGTGTTTTGTTCAAATCAAACTAAGTTTAATTGTGGTCACTTTGGACCTTAATGTGGACAAGTTTGAAAACGGGCCCAAAATAAATATTAAAAACACTGTTACATTGCACAAGAACACCAATAATTCAATTTTGATGAAATCAAACAAAGTTCAATTTGGAACCCTATTTGGACCAATTTGAAAATGTGTCGAAATGGTATTGAACCATGTGCTAAAATTTAATAGAGATCGATACACTTATCCCCAAGTAATTAACCTGCATACCACAAAATTATTTTCGCCCTTTTCATCCCTAATTATTAATGGTTAGGGCCAAGACCCCCAGATATCAATTCTTGTCTTAAAGGAGCACTAGCTGTCAAATTCATGTTCACCGATGTGACTCAAATTCTCATATTTGACATATAACCATGTAAAACATGTATCCAAACTACAAAACGTCTTAAATAAATAATCTACAGGGCATGGGGTCGATAATATGTAGCTTCGTTTCGTGTGTATTTTAGTCTTAACGTCATCTAATTAACTATCGAGTTGACCTCCGGAGAACTCCGATGGTCATATAAGCGATATAAACATAATTATATATATAATTAGAAAGCGAACGCGTGCAATTGGATTTTCTAGGTTTGTTTAATTTCATATTATATATTAAAAATATATGTTAATCATCGGTTTTACCTGTATAAGAATGATTTTTGAGGATCGAATCAGTCAATTAGATGATTTACCTATGTTTCACTTTCATTGTTGACATTCTTTTCCTTTAAATAACCGAACACGCACAATTCATGCGTTATCCATCGCTAGCTAAGGGTTAAATTGAAGTTCATATGAGTAAGGATTCAATGACGTCAAATTATTCACTTGCAAGTGAATAATTTATCATCAATGTTTCTTAGCTTAATTTGACAAAATTGAACCATGCTGGCTGCTAAAAGCGACTTTTCACTTCACTATTTCACTTTCATTAATGATTGAACAAAAAGAAAATCATACTTTAGATTTTTGATATATCTTGTATCTAGTGCCCGTTTAAAACCAGACAAATAATTGTTTTGGCCCTAATTACAAAACAGCTATAACAATAAAAGCCAATATCAATCCCAACCCTCCTATCGTGGTATGGAACCTGTTGGTAAACATACACTTATACTCAATTTATTGATTATGAAATCAACGAAAATAATTACCAAGTAGTATTATATGTTGAACTTTGAGAAACTGGCGTAAGTATAAAAACTTTAGCATGTTGATTTAAAAAAAAAAAAACTTTGAACCATGATAATAATGTTGAGGACTTGGACGTTTGTCGTATTGTAACGTCATACCATATCTCATCTACCGTAAAAACATTGATGTTACATTTAGCTTCATGAAGTTGCCAGTAGGTATTTAGTGAATATATCAAATGACCAACATCTAGAAAAATAAATAATCCAACTCTTGTAATAATGACATAACTGTAAGGAAACGTTCAACTCACACCAGAGAGCATCAATACATCAATGGACTAATATACAAGAAAGCAGGCGTAGCATTGTAAACATGTACCTTGCTAAATATGTTGCAGCTAGCTACTGAATTTGCTGGTATAATACATTTGATTAAAACATTCAAAATAAATTATGATGACATTTAGCAACGACAATATAACACCAGAGTAATCCACAAGCATTTCCGAAAGTTCATTTAAAGGAAAACTTTGGTTAGAGACAATTTAAATGTTCTTTCTGTTGGAGAGAATAATTTTGTCAGCTTTAAATTAAATCCATATGCTCTAGATATTACACTGAAAGGAAACACACTAACTTCTTTCTATTTCTCTTCTGCCTGTGTATAGGAGCACATTAGCAATAACTGATTAGCTGGGGTTTATGACATTCATTAAGTAAACTAGTGTGAGTAAAATAATAAAAGGGCATTGCTTTAGAAAGATATTTAATTAATGACAAAATTTATATACTTAACAAATACAAAAGTGATTATTTTAGGAAGCTCAGTGGTACATGCATATGTTATAGTATATTAAAATAAATGGGAATGTGTCAATGGGACATAGATGATGCCCCTGCTTGCATATAACGTTATAAAGGGCCATAACTCAAGAACTGTAAAAGTGACGCTACCCAAATTTGTACTTGATCTGAGTTTTGTGGTAATAAGCATTGTTTATAAGTTTCATAACATTTAATTGAGGTAAACTTAAGTTAGATCGAGAACAAAAACAAATATTTCAGCAATTTTTCACTTTGTAAAGGGCTTAACTCTAGAACGGTAAAGTGACACCACCAAACTTCACATTTGATCCGTGTTTTGTGGTAATAAGCATTGTGTCAAATTTCATAACATTTGGTTGAGGCAAGCTCAAGTTAGAGAACGGAAACAAAAATTCAGCAATTTTTCCATTGGTAAAGGGCATAACTCTAGAGCGGTAAAAGTGATGCCACCAAAATTCAAACTTGATCTGTGCTTTGTGGTAATAAACATTATGGATAAGTTTCATAACATTTGGTTGAGGTAAACTAAAGTTAGAGAACGGAAACCAATTTTGGGACGTACGGACGGACGTACAGCCGGACAAGGGTAAAACTTAATGCCCCTCCGCTATGGACAGAAAAAGTTCGTACGCATTATGACCTGACATTTTTTCTGCAATGCAGGTCATGACCTGCATTTTCAGTTTCAGAGGTTGACAGGTTAACATATTTTTAACCTATAATATGAAGCCAAACAGACCTAAACAAAATCCAATTGCACATGTTCGCTATCTACTTATATCTATATTTATGTTCATATTGGGTTATATGACCTGATGACCGTCTGCATTCTTGGGAGGTCACCTAAATGGTAAATTTTATGGTGTCTAGACTAAAATACACACGAAATGCTGATACATATTGTTGAGTACATGAATCATAAAATATTCATTTTAGACGTTTTATAATTTGGATATCCGTTTAAGTGTGCCATAAATCAAATATATATGAGAATTTGAGACAAATTGATGAACATGAATTTGACAGGTAATGCCCTAAAAGGAAATATTACTTTCTAATAGTATGATGTTTGAAATCAAAATTGTTCATTTAACATTTGTATATGAGCTAAAATATTTTTGTGCAAAATATTCAGACTATTTGACTATTTTTATTTTATGTAGTTCTGACATTGAAAGTTGTCATTTTACTAGTTTATGCTTTATATGATATATGTCATTGTGCAAAATATTCAAACCTTTTTAACCGCATTTTAATGATATACAACAATTTAATACTATGCTTTTATACATGTATAACATTAAAACTTATTGTTCTATTATTTTATTCTATAAATAAGTGAAAATGGATAAAATGTCTGTCATTAAATTAGGCAAGATAATCTAAGTTGGCGCTTAGATTGGTTAAGCATCTGGTGCTACAATGGGTAAAACAGACGCAAATGAGTTATATTTTGGTGCTAAAATATCAAATATCGCTTACATATCCCACGATTCAATACAATATCCTCCCTGTGATTAAAATATACCTCACTGAAGCATATTTCAATACACACCAGATAACTACACTCTAAGAAATATTGAAATTGAAATAAATTAAATTACATTTAATCCCTGATAATTTCCATTGATAAATTTTCATTTGATCTTATTAAAAACTAAGATTGCAACTCCTGAGGCAATATTGACCTAATATTTTTTGGCTTTTCTATTTGGTTTTGTCCTATAGTTCATCAGCCATGTATACATCCCTGTCAAATGTTTGGTTATTGAGCCTCCCTACACTACATAGAAAACTGATTAAGATTCTGTCAGTGTTGCAAAGTAATCTACCCTCTTGTTTTAAAAGTCGGAGAAACAATATTCAGACAAACGCCACAACAACAAATGAATTAACCAATGGGCACAAAAATCACAGTATCCTGTCAATTCATTTAGCAGAGTATAAAATTGCATTGCATAATAATCAAAAGTTGGATAAATGTAACATACAAAATTACTTCGAAACATGCATTATCATAAATTACTAAATGAAAAACTGAGTAATAATTCTGTCAATTATGAGAACAAAAAATACCAAGATTTCAATACTTAATTTTGTTTAATATTGTGGCTTATCAGATATTTACAATTTCAGACAGGTATTGTATAATTGATTTTGTCGAGCCTGCGACTTTTGTCGCAAAAGCAAGACATAGCGATCCTACATTCCGTCATCGGCAGCGTCCACAAATATTCACTCTGTGGTTAAAGTTTTGGAAATTTTAAAATTTTCTTAAATTATCCTGGATTTCTACCAAACTTGGACAGAAGCTTGTTTATGTAGAAGTAAATTTTGTAAAACAAAATCCTGTTTATCCGTATTTTACTTATAAATGGACTTAGTTTTTCTGCCAGTTAACATTACATTCACTCTGTGGTCAAAGTTTTTAAAATTTTAATAACTTTCATAAAATATCCTGGATTTCTACCAAACTCAGACAGAAGCTCATTTATGATCATAAGATAGTATCCAGAAGTAAATTTTGTAAAACAAAATCCTGTTTATCCGTATTTTACTTATAAATGGACTTAGTTTTTCTGCCAGTTAACATTACATTCACTCTGTGGTTAAAGTTTTAAAAATTTAATAACTTTCTTAAACTATCCTGGATTTCTACCAAACTCAGACAGAAGCTCATTTATGATCATAAGATAGTATCCAGAAGTAAATTTTGTAAAACAAAATCCTGTTTATCCGTATTTTACTTATAAATGGACTTAGTTTTTCTGCCAGTTAACATTACATTCACTCTGTGGTTAAAGTTTGAAAAATTTAAATAACTTTCTTAAACTATCCTGGATTTGTACCAAACTTGGACAGAAGCTTGTTTATGATCAAAAGCTAGTATCTAGAAGGAAATTTATTTCCTTTTTTTTCGTATATATCTAATAAATGGACTAAGTTTTTCTTCTAGTTAACATTACACAGTCTGCAGTTAAAGTTTTTAAAACATTTATTAGATTCATAAAGTAGGTGAGACACTGGGTTCCGCGGAACGCTTACAAATTTTTCTGTCTTTCATACAATAATGAATGTAACCTGAACTAAAATTCACAGAACATAAATATGAGAAATCCCAAATCATATCGTCAAAGAACGAATTTGATCATTCTTATATTTCATCTCATTCTAACAATTTGACTTATTACTTACTGACTGGAAAATGATCCAATGAATAAGTTTTGATTTTAAATTACCTTTTCTCTCATTTGTCCCACCATGGAACATGAAGTTAACAATCAGGGCAAGTCCTCTCTGTCCCGGTTTCTTCTCATACCTATCCTGAAAGATGTCATTATTATATTTAGAGATGTTGACCATTTTTGTTATTTATAGTTTCTCTTAAAAATGTTGTTTAACTAACTTATTTGTATATCATGTATATCTTGTTCTTTTGATGATTTTTGTCTGAAGAGTAACTCTCTGTCTACTATAGCTTTTGTATAAAAACACAAATAAGGGCAACAATTGTCTTTCAAGTTTAACAATCTTTAGACAACTGACAATATAGTTTTCAAGATGATACCCAAAATCAACCAAAATTGGTAAAATTGTCAATTATGGGCAATCACTCATAAAAGGAGTCATCTGACAGTTTGATTTAAAATAGTATGATGGTATAACCTAACACTGTAAAACTTTCTGCCCTTGTCATGGATTGATGTTTAACTCCACTTTCAACACTATTTTGCTAATTCGTGGCAGTCAATATTTAGTGGTGGAGAAGGCAGGAGCACCGGAAAGAACCACCAACCCTAATCTGCCTCTGTTATATCATATATCTATTATGGTTTACCTAAACGGAAGTGTGCTATAATAGATTTATGATTTCAATTACTCAAACAGCCTTCTTTAACTTTATGGGACCCTGAACTTAAGAAAAAGGTTCAGATTTGGTTTCAGGGTTAGGTTAGAGTTTCAGTAGGTTTGAAATAGGGCTAGTGTTAATGTTAGGTTTAGTTTAAGGGTGAGGATTAGTTTACAAAATGTAGTACAGACATATATGGTTCCCTAAAGTACAGCTACCAATGCTTTTAAAATAAATGTGACGATGGGACACAGATTTCCTGCTTATGAATATACAGTAATATCCGTAATTTTAATTTTACAAAGGGACATAACTCAAAAATTGCAAAAGTGACTCTTCCATTATTCAACTTTGATCTGTGCTTGGTGGTAATAAGCATTGTGTATAAGTTCTATAACATTCAGTTGAAGCAAAATAAAGTTAGATTGCAGAAACAGCAAATTTGAAAATTTGTCCACTTATAAAGGGACATAACTCGAGAACGGTATAAGTGACCCCGTCCAAATTCAAACTTGATCTGTGTTTGTTGGAAATAAGCATTGTCTATAAACCTCATAACATTTCGTTGAAGCAAACAAAAGTAAGAGAGAAAACTAATTTTGGGACGTACAGACAGACGTATGAATAGACATACAGTCTTACAAGGGTAAAACTTAATGCCTCCTTCGCATACACAGCAGCATCAAAATGGATATATGATGTTATATTGCAATTATTGAATGCTAATCTAGGACATTAATGTACTAGGTCTTTAATGCACCTAATACGTTTTTCCAACAAGTGAAGTCTAATCTTCCAGATATATAATTTGTTCTTCTCTGAAATATTTCATAATTGTATTAATCATTTCAGCCAAAATTAATTATAATGTTGGCTACAATACCATTTCTTAAAGATGAAAACATTTGTAAAATATCTATTTGGGTAAAGTCTTGAATAATATCTATGTTGGCAAAACCCTCAGTCAGTAAAACAGCCATTTAATCTCATTTATGCATTTCATGGCGTCATAGCAAAATCACAACTGACATTTCTTCACTTAAGTGTCAAGGTTATATCAGGATGCTCATTTATCAATACAGCTATTATAACCTTGTTTTGCAAAGCATACACATTTCGTAATTTCAGGGACCAAATAATGACTTATTCCTCCTTTGTATATGTGGTATCAACACGTGGTTGGTTTATCTTTTTTTGTTTCAAAATAATTAACAAACAAACATTTCAGTGATTTTCCTACCTTTTTTCAAATGGGGCCTGGGCCCCAGGCAATTGGGAAAAATGTGTCGTAAAACGTGTGAATTGGGAAAAAATAAATCATTATTTTAATCATAGTTTAATGAGGTTATTTATTTGAATTCCAATTTTCTATCATGACCAATTTTATCATATAATTTTCTTTTCTTGGTGCATGTTTATATATTTATCATCAGGATTTGACACTAACTAAATTCAGAGGGTTATTTATATTTGTTTTTTTAAGTCTTCCAACTCTGCTAGCCCGTCAAGTTCCAAAGGCAGGACCAATGCTACATGTGTCTCTATGGGCCAAGGGCTACCTCATACGAACAATGAAATAATCAATAACCTGTCTGCTACAACTTGATAAATTTGGGAATTTTCAGTGTTCATTTGGGAAAAATTAGGGTTTTCTAATTGGGAACAGGGCCTATTTTCGGACCCAAAATAAAGGCAGGAAAATCACTGCATTTTCATGCTTTCCGTGACTTTTCATGAAAAATTTAAATCAAATGTATAAATGCAATATGTAAACACTTACAGACAGCGCTTTACTTTCTATCTCTGACCATTCGCCATCGAATGTGTGGGTGTTTACATGTCCCGCAGAAATATTCTGTAATCTGCTCCTCACTAAATTCATTGGATCCTGTCACTAATTCAGGTTTTGTATGGCCACATTCAAATTTTTCTCGAATTCTACATTGGACATCTTGAATCGTGTATGTATTATCTTCTCTAACTCCTCTGTCACGAAGTCACCAATGTCTTTGTACAAACCTCTTTTGATGAATGAATCTTTCCCAAATTCCAAAACCTGAACCTGAATAAAATTTGGAAATGTCATTACAAGCAATTTTCTTAAATATGTTTTCTTCTGTAACTCAAAACTGCAATGCCTCCAAAAAGAGCAACTGACTTTTTATTTTATTTGGAACAATCACTTCTGCAATTTCATACTTCCGGCTCAGTGAAGCAATCAAATGGTTTATTAGATGTGGTGGCTTGAATCTAAATTGGAAACATAACCAAGTTGATTTTTACAGGTATCGTCTGTCACATTAAATGTTGCATAAATGTCACAGTGTAATTCTTTTTAATCAGGCAAGGTACATAGTAGCAAGGCTTTTCGTCAGCAGTCTCTGACATGTTTGGACGTATGATGATATCAAATCTCTCCATTACGTTCAGAATATGGTCCTTGTGTTTGAAAAAATATTATCCCTTTTTGAATATATCTTCTAAAACCTCACTATGTAATTTGCCTCTACTGTACAATTCATCCCATTTTTTCTATTTTGATACTAATGGCTCTAAATTTCTTTGCAGTAACTATATATCTAAAAGCGTCAGACAACCACTGTGTATCTAAAATAATGTAGGAAGGAAGATCTTTGAAATAAACTAAAGCTCTGATCTCGTGATGGAATTCCAGGAACAATCTGAGTTCTTCATCATTTAGTGGCTTAGGTGTATCAGTAGCAATATTCTGAATTTCCTGAAAGGAAATAATAGGTAACTCCTTCTTCTTTTCTTGAAGTCGTGTTTCCAGCTGAATAAATTTTAAGGGATAATCTATGTTCCATGTTTTCATTTTCTGGCTAAGTTGAGGATGTCTTCTCGTATTTGCTGGAATACACTGGGATCATCTTCTGTATTGGAAATGAAGTATTCTTGCCTTATATGTCTTAGTTGATCTTCTGACATATTCTCCGTAAACTTAAAAATGTTTTCTCGGCATGCATCGTCAATCTACAAAATAAAATATGCTTGTTTGTTTGTTTGGTCTGAACAAATAAATGAATGCTTTGGACATATTTGAAAACATGAAGTAAATACTAAAGCTGTATAAACATATATGATAATCATATAACTATATTATATTAAATAAATTATTGTAAGACCACAACTTCTGTAAAATTTGATATAAGATTTGCTTTTCCAGGAAACATTTCAAACATTAAAACTGATAAAGTTATTTCAATATATATTGTCATAATGCTGATCTGGTTACAATAAACTATCAGTAAAAATGAACCGGTACAAATAAGCACAACAGTAGAAGTGTGTTTGCAACATTTAAACATTTGTAGATTGTCAATACCTCTTCTACATCAGAGGTCACAGCATCTTTCCAAGTACCAACAATAACTACTGGTGGATCAAGATCATCTGATGTCTTGCTGTCATCAGGACTACTGTTGTCCTCTTCCTGTCTACTGTAGCAATGTATTGAGTCCATCCATAATTGGAATAAATCTACAAAGAAATAGTACAATGACTTGATATCACCATTTATTCAAGTCTCATGACCGATTGCAAGTTCTTTGTAGTAGAGAAACTTGGAGTAGTAGCTTTACTGATATGTAAGTGTGTATTAATACACCTGTGCTGCAAAGTTATTAGAACATGTAACAAATGAACTGTTTCTTTTTAAGGAAGACATATTTAAGGTACCATTTAATATAAAAATCAGTACATGTATATGGCATTACTATTGTAGGAATATATTCATGTGATATTTTAGGTATGAAATCACTCTTGCTTATGCTTTACAAATTCTTTATAACAAACAAACTAAACTGCTTAGCTGAGCGCAGCTAGATATGCCCGCAGAGGTCCAACCCTGAACAGTTGGGGCAAAATGGACACAATATTCAAGCTTGATTCAGGTCTGAATTTGGATTGTAATTCAATATTCGACATATTATAGGTTTCTGAATAAATGTAGTCAAAGAACTTGAAATTGGTTATATGAATTGAATATATATTCAATTAAAGATTTCTTGCTGTTGTGCAATACTTAGTAAATCTGTTGTCAGACTATAAACAAATAAAGTTCAATTAATTCTTAATGTCAAATTAGACATTTATGAAAATAAAATGGAGCTTACATCAATAGATATAAACAATTCACCAAAGTTTCATGAGAATTGGTGACAGTATTTTTGAGTTATTGTCCGAAAACTGGAAAATCACCCCTTTTTTTAATGAATAAAACCCCATAACTCAGAAATGTAAAATGTAAAATTTATAAAATTCTAAAGGGAGCTTACATCAATACATACAAACAATTCACCAAAGTTTAATAAGAATTGCTGAAAGCATTTTTGAGTTTTGTCCGAAAACTGGAAAATCCCCTTTCTTTATGAATAAAACCCCATAACTCGAAACGTAAAATCTAGATTTTATAAAAATCGAAAGGGAGCTCACATCAATAGTACCGCTTAAGTCAACGCTAGGGGCCGTCTTGACCTTGTTGTGGGGTATGAATGATTTGTTCATTGTTGAAGACCCTACATCAACTGTCAAGATGAAGAACAGGAATAAAAGCCCTGTTCATTGATAATTTTCTATGTTTTCTATGTATTGTGTGCGATTTTGTCCCATGTACATTTACTCCACATCCTTTCATTTTCTACTGTAACTCGGAAACGTAAAATCTAAAATTTATAAAAATTGAAAGGAGCTCATGTCAATAGATATAAACAATTCACCACAATTTCTTGCAAGTTGGTGAAAGCATTCTTCACTTATTTCCGAAAACTGGAAAATCCCCTTTATTTAATGAATAAAACCCCATAACTCGGAAACGTAAAATCTAAATTTTATAAAAACGAAAGGAGCTCACATCAATAGATATAAACAATTCCCCAAAGTTTTATGCAAATTGGTTAAAGCATTTTTGAGTTAATGTCCGACATGTTGATGACGGACAGAGGATGGACGGACAGAGAGACGGACGGACAGAGGTATACCATAATGCGGGCGTATAAAAATGAGGGATGTGGTATGATGAACTCCGTTAATCATTGATCAATTTAGAACAGATCTGACCTTTTACTAGTATGAACAAAAAGCTCCTGTCAGTCAGACCTTCCAATGAGTCAATACACAATATAAAACTAAACTCTCACTAACAGTAATTACCTACACTGTCTGGATAGGGAAATATTATGACATTTAAACTATTCACCTTTTACTGCTCAAATGAAGCAATTTTATAAAAGAAGATTTAGAAAGCGTTTGATATGCGCTATAAACACAAGGATTAACAAATTTGTGTACATCTCAATTGCAATGGTTACAAAACGTTAAAGTTGAATTAACTTTTCAAAGACTATAAAAGAATTTTATTTAAAAATTCCTGTCACTTCTTGAATTCAGACAAAATAAAATTCCACTTCAATGGTTTCTGCACTCCAAACTATTTAAACTATAAAGAAATCATGAGAAAAATCCATAGAAACCTAACGTTGAGAAAACTATAAGCAATAAGCATGCCATGGCAAGCGGAAACCATGTTGAATTTAAATAAAAGAAATGAAACTGTTTACTAGAGAAGGTAAGAAAGGCCAAGTTGTTGATTTTTAATTGTTTACATCTGTTTCTATGGGCTTTAAAAGTTTAATGAATGTGCGTAATTTAGGATTTTATTCATCTTATATACTGATATATGTGTTTTACTTAAATTATGTTATGGAGCTTCGAGGTATTTGTAAACTTTTGAGTTATAGACAAATTTTCACAAAACAGCCGATTGTAGTAGGTGCAAATACATGTGGATCTTTTTGTGCATAAGCAAAATTCCGCTGAAAAAAACATCCAAAGAAAGATAATAGATTGATCTTTTAAAGCAATAATTTGCATCCCCAGCGACAGTTTTTGGGAAAAATCCCAAAATGGGCAATAACTTCATCAAAAGAGAAAGTCAAGTATACCTTTTATGTTCAGGCGTGTTTGAGTTGACTTTTCTGTTTTGAAAACGTATACAAGAAAAATATTTGAAACATCATCTCGCTTCAGATTCTATTATTTTTATATATTTATGCTATAGGTTGATATAATAACATTAAAAATCAAATATAAAGGTCAAGTGAAATACCTTTTAATGAGTCATAACAACAAAGTAGGTGTGTTCGAATAACAAATGTTTACTAAAAGTACTTGACGACAGACTTTACAAGTGGATCTTAAAATTCGTAACTTCAAAAAATTCATATTTTGTGTGTGTTATCTAGGGTAATTAGTCTTCAACCTCTGAACATTTTTAGTCTGCCTTCCACGAAATATTTGGTTATAATTTTACAAATATTTTTGAACTTTACTAAATCCCCTACAGCCGATTAGACAAAAGTTTAAAGTTGACCAAATGCTTAAAACTACAGTAAATGATGCTCAATAGTTAGTAGATACATTTGTCTTTTACATACAACTGGCATATAAAGATCATAATGATGTTATGTGGATAGATTAATAGGTTTTCAAGAGCTAAATTGACAGCCCGTCATCCCCACAATGGCTTCCATTTTGACGATTGAAAAAAAATTGATTGCGTAATAGGGAGATAGTTTTGACGAAGTAGAATCCTGACTGCATCGGTGCGTACAAATGTGATAACTTTATTTTGTAACCATTTTATAACTTAATAACAAACGAAATATAGAAATCATATAACAGCACATATCAATAGTTGGATTCGACACATAACTACTTTAAAATATATCTGAGACACCTTTTAAAATGTTGAGAGAAAAAGAAAAGATCGAATCCAATAAGATGCTACTTGAACATTTGGAAATTGTAAAGCAATCAGACATCACTTAAAGAATAGAAATTTTAAAATAGCTGACATCAATATATTCGCAAAACCTGCCGACTGCATAAGACATTTGTGTTCAAGATTTTGATTTTCCAGATTGTCTACCTTATGCAAGGTTGATAACCACTGACCAGTGGCATATACATATGCCAGATGTATGACCGATGAAATTGTCTTTTAAACAAAAGCTATAATTAGGTCCTCAACATTTTGGCATCTAGCATTACTGAAGAGACATCCATTGTTGAAAATGTGCATCTGGTGCAGTAAGATTGGAACAGTTAATGTTATTAATTGACTGATTTCGTCACATATTTTATCTTTACTTGGAGCAGAAATGGATTAATATATAGTTCTTGACAACAATTTGCATCTAATGCTAAGAAAAATGAAATAAAATATAAAATAAAACATAAAATATTTTAATTCTAACTTATCGTATCTCATGTATCTATATGACATATTACCTTTTGCTTTTTTGTCGTCAGCCTCATTGAGTTTTGTTACGACAAGATAAATCGCATCTTGTGATAAAAAAGTTTGATGTGTGTGGTAAAATTCTTCATCTCCTGCAAAATCCCATAACAATAATGTGGCATACTCCTCTTTGTCATGTAAATCAACATTAGATTTAAGCATGGCTTCAATATCCATTTTTGCCTGTTCTAATGCTTGATTTCGTTGCTGCGAGGTTACTGGAGGTTCAACTTGAGATTCAGTGGTTACTTGGAGTTTTCTTTTTTTAGGCTGCTGGGTTACTGTCTCTGATTCTTTTGATTCCTCAATACGCTTGTACAGAATGGTTGTGAGGGTGTTTTCCTTGACAGCTTCATGTGCTCCTTCTTCTACTGATGCTTCAATTGTTCCTTTGTATTGTTTCAAGAGTCTTGCATGAATTTCAGTTTCTTCATTGGTTCCTATCATTAGAAAATTATAATAATATTAAAGAAATACTAAGTAAGATCCCATCATAAAATAAGCAATAAACAGTTACAAAATAAATGTTGTCCATCAATTTTTTTTTCAACCCTTAGCTAGTTCTACAAAAATACACATGAACAGTTATCACAATTGAACAGGGAGTGTCTTCAGTTGGTTGTAATATTGTTATAACAGATTTGATGGAAACCACAAAACTTGATGCATATTCTACACATACCTTATTATTAATATGTTGCTAAATAAAGTTTAGATATTCATCAAAATAAATCAAAACAAAAGCATGCATTAAGATTCATCATGAGATGATGTGGTTTACATATAATTTTGAAGGTAAACAGTGAGTTGTAATTGTTTACATCCTCATCCTTTGGTCGTTGGTGGAAAGCTGTCTCATGAGCATGCATTAAGAATCATCATGAGATGGTGTGGTTTACAAATAATTTTGAAGGTAAACAGTGAGTTGTAATTGTTTACATCCTCATCCTTTGGTCGTTGGTGGAAAGCTGTCTCATGAGCATGCATTAAGAATCATCATGAGATGGTGTGGTTTATAT
The DNA here is from genome assembly GCA_017311375.1 of Mytilus coruscus. Lineage (NCBI taxonomy): Eukaryota > Metazoa > Mollusca > Bivalvia > Mytilida > Mytilidae > Mytilus > Mytilus coruscus. The sequence goes on along the minus strand of JAASAO010001701.1, from coordinate 24,765 downwards.
AATTTTGAAGGCAAACAGTGAGTTGTAATTGTTTACACCTCGTCCTTTGGTCTTTGGTGGATAGCTTGTCTCATGAGCATGCATTAAGAATCATCATGAGATGGTGTGGTTTACATATAATTTTGAAGGTAAACAGTGAGTTGTAATTGTTTACACCCTTATCCTTTGGTCGTTGGTGGATAGCTGTCTCATGAGCATGCATTAAGAATCATCATGAGATGATGTTGTTTACATATAATTTTGAAGGCAAACAGTGAGTTGTAATTGTTTACACCCTCGTCCTTTGGTCGTTGGTGGATAGCTGTCTCATGAGCATGCATTAAGAATCATCATGAGATGATGTGGTTTACATATAATTTTGAAGACAAACAGTGAGTTGTAATTGTTTACACCCTTATCCTTTGGTCGTTGGTGGATAGCTGTCTCATGAGCATGCATTAAGAATCATCATGAGATGGTGTTGTTTACATATAATTTTGAAGGTAAACAGTGAGTTGTAATTGTTTACACCCTCATCCTTTGGTCGTTGTTGGAAAGCTGTCTCATGAGCATGCATTAAGAATCATCATGAGATGGTGTGGTTTACATATAATTTTGAAGGCAAACAGTGAGTTGTAATTGTTTACACCCTTATCCTTTGGTCGTTGGTGGATAGCTGTCTCATGAGCATGCATTAAGAATCATCATGAGATGATGTTGTTTACATATAATTTTGAAGGCAAACAGTGAGTTGTAATTGTTTACACCCTTATCCTTTGGTCGTTGGTGGATAGCTGTCTCATGAGCATGCATTAAGAATCATCATGAGATTGTGTAGTTTACATATAATTTTGAAGGTAAACAGTGAGTTGTAATTGTTTACACCCTTATCCTTTGGTCATTGGTGGATAGCTGTCTCATGGGCAATCATGACACATTTTATATCCATGTCTTCACATGTCAAAACAGCATTAGCTACCAAATCCACATAAACTGTATTGATTTGGAACTTTCAGAATTGATTTATACGCGTATATACCATATTTAAAAGTATATCAGTAGTACAAAAAGTCCACAGAAAACAATAGAAAAGGCAAACAATTTTCATGAAGTATCAACATTTTTACGACTGGAAAACTCCTAATTATCCGTCAACATAAGCTCTTAAGAAGGCATGTGACAAAAAGGCAATTCAAATAGATAAATAAAAAAAACACATGAAATAGTGTTATAATGATATTCCTCTTTTCTGTGTGATATCATATCATCGATAAAAAAAATGATCAACATCATCTTTTTAATTAAAACAATTTAAATCAGGCAGGTGTTACCGGTTAAAGGGGATGAAGTAACTCAACATGATGAGCACATGCACAATCAAAATCTTGACTGAGGTCAAACCATGTGTCGCATGCATATGGATGCAAATGTGGTTGTAACAATAATGTAACAATGAACTTTTGGGGTCATATTTTGACAAAATCAAACCAAGCTTTAGTTATTTTGTTCATCTTTTCTGATACTGTTTAAAAGCCTATAACATTAATGGTACCATTTCTATTGTACCAGATACGCACTTGTACCATAAATATCTCTTCACATAGTTTCTGACTGGATGAACTATTTATGAAAATGTGGATAGTGTCCACATGTGGACACAGATGATGCCCCGCTTGTATATCATATAATTATAAAGGGACATAACTGAAGAACTGTAAAAGTGACGCTACCCAAATTTGAACTTGATCTGAGTTTTGTGGTGATAAGCATTGTGTGTAAGTCTCATAACATTTGGTTGAGGCTAACTTAAGTAGAGAACAGAAACTAAAAATTCAGCAATTTTCTATTTGTAAACACACATAACTCTAGAAGGGTTGTGTATAAGTTTTATAACATTTGGTTGAGACAAACTAAAGTGAGAGAATGGAAACGAAAAATTCAGCAATTTTTATGTTTATAAAGGGACATAACTCAAGAATGGTAAAAGTGTCGCCACCAAATTTCGTACTTAATCTGTATTATGTAGTAATAAGCATTGTGTACAAGTTTCATAACATTTGGTTGAGGCAAACTAAAGTTAGAAAACGGAAACAAAAAATTTGTACTTGATCTTAGTTTTGTGGTAATGAATATTGTGTATAGGTTTCATAATGTTTAGTTGGGGCAAACTTAAGTTACAGAATGGAAACTAAATATTTTGCAATCTTTCGATTTACAAAGGGCATAACTCAATAATGGTTAAAGTGACACTACCCAAATTCAACTTGATCTGTGTTTTATCAGTGGAAGTCAAAATTAAACATTGCATTGTATAAAGCATTGATTGTAGTTGATTCAACTATAATCATGGACAAAGGAAGATAACTCCCATTTTAAAATTACTTGATATTTAGAAGAAAAAAATTCTGCAATTTTCCATTTATAAAGGAGCATAACTCTAGAACGGTTAAAGTGACGCCACCAAAATTCAAACTTGATCTGTGTTTTGTGGTAATAAGCATTGTGTATAAGTTTCATAACATTTGGTTGAGGCAAACTCAAGTAAGAGAATGGAAACCAATTTTGGGACGTACGTTCGTACGTACAGACAGACAAGGGTAAAACTTAATGCCCCCACCGCTATGGCGGGGCATAAAATTCTTGACCTGGATTAATTGAAATGTATCCTTGAATTGGATCTTGTAAGACCTATGCTTTGAAAACTGGAAATTGATAGATAGTCCCCTAAAAAATCAAATAATATTGCTGAATAATAAGTCACGTAAACTAGAAATCAAAAACATTATAAATACTTTCTTAAGAATAGAGAAACATTTGTGTTTAAACTTATACATCATACCATCTAATTTATTCCATATGCCATCATCAGACATTGCTTTGCATTTTATTGTGTGGATTTCTATTCCATTTGTACTAGTTACATCTGTATTCTCTTCAGAGAACAATCTTTTAATCAATGATGTCTTTCCTGCACCTTTTTTTCCAACTACTACTAAACGTATGTCTCTCTTTTTCTCAGAGCCTGACTCAAGTAATTTGAGGTACAAATCAATAGATCTTTTGTCAGCCATTAATTTTATTTCAGTTGGAACCATATCACCTGCAACAATATTTTTCATAAAGAGTTTTTCTATAAACAAGAATATCATAACTTTACTCTATTTAATTAAGTTTACACTATTTTGTGTGCCTGTTTTCACTGTATGTTAATATTTAATATTCAATTGCATTACATGTATGTTATTATAGTTTTGATTGACAGACAACAGTCATGAGACATTCCAAAATTATATTTTATTTATTTACCAATAAAATTCACCTTTCAAGATGGCACGTGTTTCCTATGAGAACATCACAACAATGCGTAGGAAAACTAACAAAAAAGCTTGATATGACTTGCTATTTCATGATTGTAGCATAAATAACTAATTATAAGAATTGAATCCTTCTTTTGTCATTTTAAAGGGTTGTAAAAGCATTGATCTTTCGCATAATTGTAGTACAAAATGTGCTTCGGTCATTGCTTTAACACCCAAAAAAATTACGAAAAGAAGCATTGAAGTCTTAGAGAAAGATACTTAAACAAGAGCTTGAGGGACTGCCTTCAACTTGCTGTGATGCCCGAGTTCTTGCTCAATGTTAGAGGCCTCAATTTGAATTTTAAATGAGGAACAAAAATAAAGGTGCCCCTATTATGCCCTATTTATAGGTAGTTTTGTTTTGTAATTTTCTGTCAATTTATCTATCATACATACAGAATAATTATACGTTGTCTCCAATATAAAATTTATTTGTACAAGGCTTAGAAACAGGTAGGATGCAAGGCTATGTGGAGCATTGTTTTGTCCAGTCTTTCGAGCTGAGTTCAAATACATTTTATATTTTGAGACAATGTATAGTTATTCTATATATATGACAGACTCGAGATACAAGACCTTTTTATCTATGTACATACATACATACTTATGATTGGTCATTTCCTGTCAATTTATCTATCATATATATTGCTGTACATCTGTTATCTAAATGTTCGTATTAGTGAGATTGTTTGACAGTATTTATTAGAAGTCTTTGTTTAATAATTTGTAGATATTACCCTGCAGATGTGTTTTTTTCAACTTAGGATGTAGCGAGAACAATATGTAGCAAAAAATATGCTCAAACTAGTAATGAGTGAGATGAAAAATTTTGCTCCATGTCAATGTGAATTTGAAGTGAAAAAAAAAGTGTTGCTTCTTTGCTTTTAGTTTTTTTAAAATTGTGTATTGATTTTGTGTCATCAATTGATACCCCGTATCCTGTCTTTTCTATTATAATTTGAAAAAAAATCATAACAAAGTAAACAGCTATACAAGTAGCACAAGATTTATCCTTCATATTCATATCGAAATTGGTGAAAAAAAAACAACAGAATATTGAAGACATTAAATCAGTCTCAGGCCCTAAAATTAACACTAAAGACGATAACTCTGAAAAACATACATGACATTTTTTTCAAATTAAGAGGAGCTTAATACTTCAATCCCAATCACAGCATAAATCCTATCTAGCTCATGTCATTGCAGGATATGTCAAAAATGTTCTTAAATCAGCTAAAGTCTTGTACCTCCGGAATAACAGAACTAAAGTTTTTATAAACTGTTGATACAGAGATATGGCTCACATTATGTAATTTTCATCATATAATAACCTCCGTGGAAATGAGAAATGCCAATGCTAATACAACTGCATACACAATATCATTGACTTATCATAAGATGTTTCTTTTAAACTGATTTAAACACAATCTTTAACATGTAAACTATACAAAAGTATATGTGTATGCCTTTTTCCGCTTCATTTGAACTGTGTGGTGGATAGTTGTCTTATTGCCAGTCATACCACATCTTCTTATTTTTATATTCATAATGATGTGGGGCAGGGCCTTATTATCTCAATTGAAATGAGACTTGCAAATGCTAATTCAACTTCATACCACATATCATTGACTTATCATTAGTGGTTCATCATAAACTGACCTGATCACAAATGTTCACATGTAAACTATGCAAAAGTTTCGAAGTCAATAGACCATGACTGATGGTGAGGTGCCAAATAATCTCCATCAAAATTGGTAAAATTATTCAAGGACAATAACTCCTATAGGATATATCTATTCTAAATTTTCAAGATTATAGGCAATAAAATGTGGTGCACAGCTTGATACGACCGCAGAGGTTGAACCAAGAACAGTTGGGGACAAGTATGGACACGACATTCAAACTTAATACAGCTCTGAAATTTGATTGCGATTTAAAGTTTGATACACCATAGGTTTCTAACACAGAATGAATGTGGTATAAGAACTATAAAATTTGAAATTGGACATTTAATTACCTATTATGGTCCAATATCCAAACTCTAAATACATGGTTAGATTTAATAAAAAACCCAAGAATTCAATTTCTGATGGAATCAAACAAAGTTTAATTTTGGACACTTTGGACCTCAATGTGGACCAATTCGATAACAGGGCCCACAGTCCAAAATCTAAATACATGATTAGATTCAGAATATTAAAGAACCCCATACATTGATTTTTTAAATTTTAATTTAAGTTTAATTTTGGACCCCGATTTGTGACCAGCATGAAAGCTGGGCCTAAAATCAAAATTCTAAATACATGTTTAGATACGACAGCTATCAAAGGACCCTAAGAATTCTTTTTTTAAACACACTAAGTTTAATTTTCGGCTATTTGGACCTTAATGTGGACCAATTTAAAAACAATGTCCAAAAAATCTAAATACATGCTTACATTCAGCACACCGAGAATTTAATATTTGTTGAAATCAAACAAAGTTTTATTGTGGACCAATTTGAAAATGGGGCACAAAAAAAAATTTCAATTCATGGTTAGATTCAGCATATCAAAGAACCCCAATAATTAAATTTTGATGAAATCAAACAAAGTATAATTTTGGACCATTTGGACCTCAATGTGCACCAATTTCCAAACGGAGCCCAAAATCCAACATCAAAGTACAGGATTAGAATCAGCCAAAGAATTCAAGACTTCGTATTTAACCCATTGAAATTAGTCAAGAAATAAGCAATGTATACAAAAATTACAAAAGTATTGTTTTTGGCCCCTTTTTTTGGTCCCTAATTTCCAAGCAGTTAAGATCATAACCCACAAAATCAATCCCAACATTCCTTTGTTGATATGAAACCATGTGGTACAATTTTATAGAGATTTATAGACTTTTACTGAAGTTATTGTCCGGAAACCAGAAAATCCTTGGTTTTTTTTTGGCCCTAGTTCCGAAATGTTTGGTCCATAAGCACCAAAATAATTCCCAACCTTTCTTTTCAGGTATGGAACATTGTGGTACAATTTCATAGAGATCCATACATGTATAAACAAGTATTTGGCCCCTAATTCCTAAGAAGTTGGGACAAATAACTCCCAAATTCAATTCCAACCTTCGTTTGTAGTATGCATGTACCTTGTGGTACAACTCCGTAGATATCCATTCACTTATACTCAAGTTATTGGCTGGAAATCAAATGTCTTTGGGGGAAGGCAACATAGTCATACCTTTATACGGACGCAAATTTTTGCGGTCTTATAACTAGAAGCTCCCAAGAGCCTGTGTCGCTCACCTGATTCTACTTTGGTTTTGGAAATCATGTAAAAATAGATTAAAATCATAACAGATATCCTAATAATGAGTGAGGACAAATTTGGTTTAATATTGGCCCCGTAATTTAATCAAAAGCAGAAGACTTTTGTAAAGTAACAGAAATTACAAATAAATTCATTGAAATTGTAGAAAATGACTTTATAAGAACAATGACAAATCAGATATAAATAAACAACAATTGGTCAGCACCTCAAAAGTAACATTCCTTCCACTTTTGGTTTCAATCCATTAAGCGGTCATTTGTATACAATTCCAAAGGGTCCTTTGTTAAACTAAGTCCCCGATGGCAGCCATCTTGGTTGATGGATTTGTTACAAAGTAACAACACTTGGTCAGCACCTCATAAGGAACATTCATGCAATGTTTGGTTTCATTCCATTCAGTGGTTCTTCAAAAGAAGACTTGTATATATTTCCATAGGGTCCTATGTTAAATGAATTCCCCGCTGGCGGCCATCTTGGATGATGGATCGCCTACAAAATACCAACACTTATTCAACACCACATAAGGAACATTCATGCCATGTTTTATTTCATTCCATTTAGTGGTTCTCTAAAGGAAGACATTTGTATGTATTTCCCATAGGGTCCTATGTTAAACTTAGTCCCTCTCTGGCGGCCATCTTGGATGATGGATCGGCTTCAAAGTAACAACACTTGGTCAGCACCTCATAAGGAACATTCATGCCATGTTTGGTTCATTCGATGCAGTGGTTCTCTAAAGAAGACATTTGTATGTATTATCCATAGGGTCCTATGTTAAACGAAGTCCCCGCTGGCGGCCATCTTGGATGATGGATTGGCTTCAAAGTAACAACACTTAGTCAGCACCTTATAAAGAACATTCATGCCATGTTTCGTTTCATTCCATTCAGTGGTTTTCTAAAAGAAGACATTTGTATGTATTGTTCATAGGGTCCTATGTTAAACGAAGTCCCCTGCTGGCGGCCATCTTGAATGATTGATCGCCTACAAAATACAACACTTAGTCAGCACCTCATAAGGAACATTCATGCCATGTTTGGTTTTATTCCATTCAGTGGTTTTCTAAAGAAGACATTTGTATGTATTGTTCACAGGGTGCTATGTTAAACGAAGTCCCTGCTGGCGGCCATCTTGAATGATTGATCGCCTACAAAAGTACAACACTTAGTCAGCACCTCATAAGGAACATTCATGCCATGTTTTATTTCATTCCATTCAGTGGTTCTCTAAAAGAAGACATTTGTATGTTTTTCCCATAGGATCCTATGTTAAACTAAGTGAAAATTATGTTGTATTTATGGTCCGGTTCTAACGGCCTGTTTACAGCGTATTACTTGCAAATTTTTTCATATACCTTCCAAATTTATTTCTACATATTATATGCATAAAGGGGCCTCACTGGCCAAATGATCTAAATAGTTCATTTACTGTATCACTAGTCTGTCAACACAGAGGTTGTAAGTTCAAACCCTGCACTTGGCAGGTGTGTTCAACTCAATCCTAATTGACTACGATAACCAGTTTTCCTGCAGAATGTCAGTGGTTCTCTCATGGCACTCCTGTGTTCTCCAACAATGAAAATTATAACCCAAGCAGAGCTCCAGATAAGCTGCGTATTTGCGTGATCACGCAATACAAATAATAAAAACCCAATGCAATTGACCATTGCAGCGTTCAAAACCCAATTAATTCAAAGGAAAACCCAATTGTATGCCAAAACATGAGTTCTTAACGCTTTTATTCGCTATCGTTTATGTTATTTACCCTTATCTGATTACAGTCGTCGCGTAAATCTATTTTATAATATTTATAATTGGAAATGTCCTTTCGTTCTAAAAATAGAGCCCTGCATCAAGTAGCTGAAATGGGTCCCTGTTGGAATTTTTTCGTTGCTCAATGGGTACACGTGTTTTGAAAACATTTCGATCTTCCCGGCGTTTATCCAATTAGCGTTTGTCATGCTGTCATATATTTTCGAATTGCTCAGGATTTATCATAACATTCAATGAATTAAAACGAAAGTAAATGTCCGGTAAAAATATTGAATAGAAGCATGTTTTCAGCTACTTTTGATAGCTGAGGAAAGTTATGATGATAACCAGACTCAGCAAGTGTTTTAGGAAGCGTCCATCGAACGCACGGGCGTATTTGCGTTACGTAACGAGAACATTATTAGAACGATAAACACGGGGTTTTGTCAAGATGAAAGGCCAAATCAATTATGACATGATATGTAGTTGGAAAGCATCGGAAACCAAAAGTTCTAATAAGGGACAACTTAACCCAGATTTATGTAAATTAAATTAAACAAAAACATTCAAGTATAATTTTAGTTTATATATTATTTTTTCATTTTACTTTTTAAAATTTTAGTTGATGAGTGAATACACATATCCGTTTTTTACGTCAAAGAAGCTTGACACTTTCTTTGTTTTGGATTAATTGTTCTGTATGCATTAGATAGTCGTCTTATTGGCAAGTGCTGTATAACATTGTCATTTATTCATTTGATGTTACAGAATTTATTTGTAAATTTAAGTTGAATATGGTCTCCGTCTTTAAACCATCCTATGAACCTGGTCAAGGTTATGGGGTATATCTTAAATCTGTGAACTACTTATTATATTTATTAAAAGTAGATCTGTCAAATAGGTGAAAGGACTGGCAAAACTTTTTACAGCACCTAAATTTCACATATATTACATAAAAATCTAAACACACCTACCCCAACTAAACTGTAGCGTGATCATATGGGATCTAGGAAGGTAATTAGTTGCAGTGTCCAACTAGTGACACCAGCTGTAGTTTATATAAGTTGTGAGAAAATATAAAACTTGACAGAACGTCAGAACTGACACAAATTAAACGTACAATTGCTCCTCAGTGAATAAACCAAATAAAACAGCTAGCACACATACAAAAAAAAACATATTTAAGATGGAAAACATCTGGGGTTGATATAATGTGATTATAACATGCCTAAATATTCAATATTGTGTTGATGAAAAACCCAATACATTAAGGAGCTTGGTGGTGAAAATCCAATTTGATATTTGCTCGAGGGTGAATTGGAATTGATAATGCAATTAAAAACTTTATCACCCAATTACATGTACATAAAAAATGGTGGGTAAAACCCCAATTTGTGAATTCTTATCTGGAGCTCTGCCCAAGTTATAGCTAATAGTGCTGAAAGTGGTGTTTAACACCAACAATCAATCAATCAATCAATCAATCAATATATAAAAATAGTAAGTAGGGGTGAAATAACATGTAAAACAATTTGGGTCGTGAATTTTAAGATAAAAAGTGATTTGGTCCATTTGAAAAGGTACACTAGAGCCTGTGTCGCTTACCTGTATCTTCCTCAAGGGCCACCTTTTAGTAAAAACATCATTACAGGGAATATCTCTATTAAGACTTATCTGAAAATTCAGTCATTTTGACATATTTGTAGATTTTACCCTGCTGATATTTTTTTTCTTTTATAGTTTCTATATTTATCTATTACAAGTTTTAAGATATAAGGCAACACGCCAAAAATTGGTAAAATTGTCATTATAGGGCAATAACTCTAATAAGGCGTTGACTGAAGATTTTGGTCATGTTTGACTTATTTGTAGATCTTGTCTTGCTGATCGTTTTTGCTATTTAAAGTTTCTGTCTATCGATTATAATTTTGGAGATAACAGGCAAAAAATTTTAAAAATGGTGAAATTCATCATTTAAGGGAAATAACTCCTATAAGAAGTCAACTGACAGTTTTAACGTGAATGAATAGTAGGTAGAGCTCAACATTCTGACATGTTTGACCCTTTCAGATTTTCTCTATTTATAGCCGTTTTCAAAATAATAGGAAAAACTTGCCTTTTACCCTCATGTTCTATTTTAGCCATGTCGGCCATCTTAATTTGCAGGCTGGGTCATCGGACACATTTTTTAAACTAGATACCCCAATGATGATTGTGGCTAAGTTTGGTTAAACGGACAAAAGGGGACTGACGACGGACGCCAAGTGATGAGAAAAGCTCACTTGGCCTTTTAGGCCCAAGGTCTGAGTAAGCCAGTCTGTCTAGTACAAATCAGGGTTAATATTCATATTGCATATTAACATATTTGCATCTAATTTTCCGTGCTGGATGTTAAACACCGATCCATCAACATCATCATGAGACAAACAACCCATGCAGAAACACAATGTGATCCTTTGATATTTAGTATTTGTGTTTATTTTTCTTCTTTTTTTGTTGGAAGTTTGAAATAATAGGAGACATGTATATATCTGCTTAATGGATTACACAAATCATTTATTAATTATCTGATTATGTTAAAAGTCATTATATTGCTGTTATTTTAGAGGAGATATGATTGATTGTTGTTGGCTGAACGTCCAGTGGCAAATACTTTATGCATATTAATGACGGAGAGTAAAAAGGGGGGATAAACAATCATAAGTCTAATAAAAATTACAACAACATCACCAAAAGAGGTGACATAAAGACAAAGGGCAATAACAAAAATAAAAACAGTAACTGCAGATTGAGCACAAATCCTTAAAAAAATCAGAAATATAAACTTCATAGATATTTTATTCATAGTAAGCTGTTATTCATCTTGGTCAGTTGTAGCATTATCACTTCAGATTGTAAAAGAGACCACCTAAAATGGACAACTGCTTCTTGTCAAAAGGGGAGGGTTTCAACCTATAAATTTGGGTACAGACGTCCGGCTGGGGTTTGATTAACACACCCAATTCATTTATAGATTTATGCTAAAATCCCTACCCATTCATGCATTTCATAAGAAAATCACAACCCATTTATATACATTTTCAAGCTATCATGAGTAATCTTATCTTAAACCCATGGGATCCATGATTCATATTATGAGATAAACAATCAGAACACAGTTTTACAGACATCAGAACAGAAGATTAACATGTATGACCAATTGACATATAATAAATTTGGGCACCTTGATGTATAACCTCCGTAAAATAACACACCATTGATATATTTGACATTCCAAAAGTGACCCATACCAGCGGTATGTCTGTGTATACCTTTATATAGGAAGAGACCCCCCCACCTCCTCCGTGTCCTTGTAATCTTTCTGCATGTGCCTGTGACCAAGTCAGGAGCATATAGTTCAGTGGTTTTCCTTTATTGCTGTATATCAGATTTGTTTTTGTTAATTTTTCTGTACATAAATCAGGCCATTAGTTTTCTCGTTTGAATTATTTAACATTTGTCATTTCAGGACCTTTTATAGCGAAATTTGTGGTATGGTTTTGCTTATTTTTGAAGGCTGTAAGGTGGCCTATAGTTGTTTTAACTTCTACGTCATTTGTTTTCTGGAAATCATACCACATCTTCTCATTTATATATTAACTATTATGCAACAGCAACATCCCCCCTTTTCCCGTGTGATTATTGGACACAAGATACATCATAGTGTCGATAGTTTTATTTGATCTTTATTATTGTTTTTATCTGGAAAAAACATATTTGTTCAGAGTTTGTTTTTGTTAATAAATGTAACGAACAAGTCGCAATTTCATTTTAATAAAAAAAAAATATTGAAAACCTTTTCTTAATTTAACCACTGCTGTGCAACATGGCTTTGAACTTAAAAAAATCGAAGAATAAAAATTATCACATGGTGTTTTCTTATGAGGTTTGAATTACAATATATGTTATTGTTCACAGTTCTGAATTTATTTTCACCATCCTTAATAATTATCTAAATTATTATATGACTATAAATTTTTTGTTTTCTCATTGGCTAAAAGCATAGGAAATCCTCTACGATAAAACATTATATTCACCGCGAAAAAAAAACACAAGAGGTTAATATAAGATTTGGAACAGAGTCCGTGTACCTAAATATAGATATTCCAAAGCAACGTCAATGATGAAGGTACATGACGTCATGCAAATTCCTATTTTTTTCTTTTTCTTCTTGTTTTCTTAGTATTATTTGATCTTCAACTGGTTTTCGGTGTATTTTTTAGTAAGCTTTGTTGAATATTTCAACTTATGAAAATTAACTACATTTGTACTGCAAAATCAGATGATATATAGAGTGTAAAAACAGGGAGCAGTTTTAAGAGTATCTTGAGCAAATGCTTGAAAATTGGAGAACGATAAAAGTCGTATAACTAGAGGCTCCAAGGACCCTGTGTCGCTCACCTGATATTTTTATTTACAAGTGATGCATGATATAATGCAACTGTTATACTTTTGCTTTAGTTTCAGAGATATAAGCCTAAAAAGTGCATTTGAACCCTATGTTTTATTTTCAGCCATGTCTGCCATGTTGGCAGGCAGGGTCATCATACACACTGGTCCCTGGATATCCTAGTGGTGATTGAAACCAAGTTTGGTTAAATTTTATCTCTATCTATAATAATATTCAAGATAATAACCAAAAACAGCAAAATTTCCTTAAAATTACCAATTCAGGGGCAGCAACCCAACAACGGGTTGCCTGAATGGTCTCAAAATTTCAGGGCAGAAAGGAATTGACCTAATGAACAATTTTATCCTGTTAGATTTGCTCTAAATGCTTTGGTTTCAGAGATATGAGCCAAAACTGCATTCTACCCTATATACTATTTTTACCCATGTCGGCCATCCTTGTTCGCGGGGGGTCATCGGACACAATTTAAAACTAGGTACCCTAATGATGATTGTGGACAAGTTTGGTTAAATTTATTTTAGCAGTTTCAGAGGAGAAGATTTTGTAAAAGACAACAAAATTTACAAAAAATGTTAAAATTGACTATAAGGGCAATAACTCCTTAAGGGGTCAACTGACCATTTTGGTCATGTTGACTTATTTGTAGATCTTACTTTGCTGTACATTATTGCTGTTTACAGTTTATCTCTATCTATAATAATATTCAAGATAATAACCAAAAACAACAAAATTTCCTTAAAATTACCTATTCAGGGGCAGCAACCTAACAACGGGTTATCCGATTCATCTGAAAATTTCAGGGCAGATAGATCTTGACCTGATTAACAATTTAACCCATGTCAGATTTGCTGTAAATGCTTTGGTTTTAGAGTTATAAGCCAAAATCTACATTTTTACCCTATGTTCTATTTTTAGCCATGGTGGCCATCTTGGTTGGTTGGCGGGATGGCCGGACACATTTTTTAAACTAGATACCCTAATAATGATTGTGGCCAAGTTTGGTCAAATTTGGCCCAGTAGTTTTAGAGGAGAAGATTTTGTAAAAGTTTACGGATGCAGGACGCAAGACGACGGACGCCAAGTGATGAGAAAGCTCACTTGGCCCTTTGGGCCAGGTGAGCTAATAAAACAATTGTTGACTTTTGATTTCATTTGATACAATGATTTATCAACCTAAAGATATGACATTCACCCTCTGCCGTTGTCCTCAGTGAATATCATATCTCTGGGGTTATTATTGTATCAACCTCATCAAAAGTCAATAATTGTATAATGTTAACTTGACATGCCGTACTTTGACCTATTATTGTTTACTTTTACACATTGTGACTTGGATGGAGAGTTGTCCCATTGGCACTCATACCACATCTTCTTATTTATACATACTTGATAGAAAAGCGGATGTGAACGAAAGCACTCTTCGGCAAAGTATCAACGGACATTACATTCCTAGGATGTTACATTTCGTCATTTATCAAACAAAAACGTGAAATCGAGTTGTACTACATTAACAACAGAAATTACAGGTTTTGAACTTGTTCAAGGACTTATTATCATGTGGATATATGAATTTAACAAAGACTTCAAATTATCTGCTATCAACACTCAAATTCCATGAAAGATAAACTTTATGCAACCAACAACATAAAGAGATGACTAAAGACAAACACTGACAATATTTACGAGTATAAAATAAAAGCCACATGCTGCATGGTAAAACTTATAAGTTTGAACAATGATTGAAACTTTTGTAGAAACAAAATTTTACTCATAAAATGTAATTTGTTTGATTTTTTTTCTTCGACTATCCTAGTCCAAATATTTATGATTTCTTGAAAGGCTATTTTATTTTTTGTAGGAAGACGTCACAGAAAAATAATAAAATAGCCTTTCATGATGTCATAATTATTTGACTACGACCACCATGATCGTCTGAGCCCATCATTTCAGATAACAACTTCTGTAAACAAACAAATGAAAAACTGTGGCCCAAGTCATGATCAGTCATGGGTAAATGGAAATGTTTATTATTGCCAAATGTACCTGAAAGCATATTTTGTTAAAAAGAATTCATTAATTTTGCATTTCTGAAATTATTTTCACTTTAACCCTTTTTAGAACTGCCCCAGCTGAACTGTCTTGACAGCAGGGACTTCAATAATGTAATTCATGGTCCATAAACTCTTTCCAGATGTGTGTTTATGAAAATATGACAACTGTAATGGCCTTTTTAAAGTTCAAAATCGGAAAAAGGTGAAAAGTAGCCAAAATCAGGTGGGGGTGGTAGTCTTTGATGACCCCTACGTTACTGGTATGGACTGTAGGTATTAACTATTATCATAAATACATGCATAGGTGGTACAGGAACACAAGGAGGTATAATATGGCAAAAGAAATCTGGTCTGTAAAATCTAGGTCACTGTTTTTTCAGAAATCTGTAAAATGGACATTTAGGCAGACCTGGCTTGCCAATAATTCCCCAGCAAGACACTCAAGTTACATTTACTTCCAGTCAGTATGGATGGACTGCTGGAACTATAAGGTAATACTTGAATGACAAAGAAACACAGTTTGGTCAATGTTTACCTCTCAAGGTCGTATTAAAATCGAAAAATAGCCTGACAATGACATTTTTCAGTAGGGTGGGTTCAAACCTACCAGAAAATATACCACCTCCCACCCAACCACCAACCCATGCCATCCGCCCCAAATCTCAATGCATAGTTAAATAGTTCAGCATCAGTTACAGCATCAAGAGTCTACTAATTTGCATATAATTTGCATGTTTGCAAATTTTCGAAAATGCCTGATTTTCCAGAAATCTCTTGAGGTCGAATGAGTTAAACTAAACAAATTTTTTTCCGATTTTCAACCTTAAAGAGTGTTTTGGTTAGTTTTACACCCCAAAACGCCCTGAAACCCAACAGAAGTCAAATTTGACGATTTCACTAAAATACGTTTAACTAAAAAAAATATCCGATTTTCAACCTTAAAAGAGTGTTTTGATCAGTTTTACACCCCAAAACGCCCTGAAACCCGCAGGAAGTCAAATTTGACGATTTTGATAAAATACGTTTAACCCTTTGCCCCAATCCCGCCTGTAGTCGTGATGGCAACCACCATTCTTTGATGGCCCGTATGACCCTCCATACTTTTTAGAACTGCCCCAGCTGAACTGTCTTGACAGCAGGGACTTCAATAATGTAATTCATGGTCCATAAACTCTTCTCAGATGTGTGTTTATGAAAATATGGCAACTGTAACGGCCTTTTAGAGTTCAAATTCGAAAAAGCGTGAAAAGCAGCCAAAATCAGGTGGGGTGTTAGTCTTTGATGACCCCTACGTTACTGGTATGGACTGCAGGTATTAACTATTATCATAAATACATGCATAGGTGGTACAGGAACACAAGGAGGTATAATATGGCAAAAGAAATCTGGTCTGTAAAATCTAGGTCACTGTGTTGTCAGAAATCTGAAAAACGGACATTTAGGCAGACCTGGATTGCCAATAATAATTCCCCAGCAAGACACTCAAGTCCTATTTACTTCCAGTCAGTATGGATGGACTGCTGGAACTATAAGGTAATACTTGAATGACTCTCTTGTGGAGAGTTGTCTCGTTGGCAATTATACCACATCTTCTTATTGTTATACTAATCACAATTTTTAACAAATTGTTGACACCACCAATAGCAGGCCCAAGTCTCAACGCCTTGACTTTGTCAAGGCCAAACAAACTAGAGGCTCCAAGGAACCTGTGTCGCTCACCTGATATTTTTATTTACAATTGATGCATAAATCAATGCAACCATTATACTTTTGCTTTAGTTTCAGAGATATAAGCCAAAACTGCATTTTACCCTATGTTCTATGTTTAACCATGTTGATTGGCAGGCGGGGTCATCGGACACATTTTTAAACTAGATACCCTAATGATGATTGTGATCAAGTTTGGTTAAATTTATCTTACTAGTTTCAGAGGAGAAGATTTTGTAAAGATAACAAAATTTACAAAAATTGTTAAAATTGACTTTAAAGGGCAATAACTCCTTAAGGGGTCAAATGACCATTTTGGTCATGTCAACTTTTTGTAGATCTTACTCTGCTGAACATTATTGCTGTTTACAGTTTATCTCTATCTATAATAATATTTAAGATAATAACCAAAATGGCAAAATTTCCTTAAAATTACCAATGCAGGGCAGCAACCCAGCAACGGGTTGTACGATTCAGCTGAAAATTTCAGGGTAAATAGATCTTGCCCTGATGAACATTTCTACCCCATGTCAGATTTGCTCTAAATGCTTTGGTTTTAGAGATATAAGCCAAAATCTACATTTTACCCTATGTTCTATTTTTAGCCATGGCGGCCATCTTGGTTGGTTGGTTTGGTCACCGGACACAATTTTAAACTAGATACCCCAATGATGATTGTGGCCAAGTTTGGTTAAATTTATCCCAGTAGTTTCAGAGGAGAAGTTTTTGTAACGGACGACGACGGACGACGGACGCCAAGTGATGAGAAAAGCTTACTTGGCCCTTCGGGCCAGGTGAGCTAAAATGAATATGATCTTTTCTCACTTCAGAATAGATGGTTTTCATATTTAAAGATATAATAAATGTTGATCTGATAACAATTTACATTTTACAAAACCAAATATTTGAGTCCTCAAAAGAGAAAGTGGGTTAAAAAACAAGAAGGCACACACTGTTGTGCTAAGCACAGTCGGAAAGCTGACTCGGTTTGACCCCATTACTTAGACAACAATGGAAGTCATGTGATTACCATATTTGGGCTTTTTTTTTCATTTTCTGCTCAACTGAAACGAGTCGGTTTCATTTAAAAGTCATATCAAATGAAACCCAAGCATGCTGTACGCTATAATTGACAACTGCGTATTTTTAGAAGTTCTAACACAAAATTGTTTTGATAAAATGTAATGATTAGAATACGACGCCTTTAAACCCGAGCTTGTCACCCGTCGCGACAATTTTTTTCTACAAAGAAGTTGAAATTTCTTTCTTAACTTCTGAGCTATGCTGAATTTAAATTATGTTTGAGACTTTTCTGAACTGGCCAGTGTCAAAGTGACACTTAATACACTGTAATACGCAAATGTGCCACTTCGATCAGTCAAAATTTCTGATGAAGCGGTTGCAATAGTAATTTACGAGTTACGTCCCTTTCTTGACACTTCAAACAAATTAGAATAATTATTATCTTAGCACCATATGCTGTTATTTACAAGTGAACATAATTAAAATAATTGATTGAAACACACTAAATGTTGTGTACATTCGGTTCACATGCATGTTGACATCGATGTTTGAGACAAAAAACTACAATCATGTCAAAAATGTCTTTCTTTTGGAATTTAGTTCAAATGGGGTTTCATAAGGGAGACAGATCTTTAGACTTTAAAAGTTTTTTTACTTTGAGATATGTATTATTTTTATATTTCTGTAAAATTTAGTTAATGCAAGTTTTTGTGAAAATAGAAGAAAAACTAACAGACAATTCGCATAATTTTCAACGTATTTGTTGTAGGACGGCCAATTTCAGTTATATGTTCTATTATAAAAAGACACATGCTTAAGACATCAATTTCTGATCATGACTCCAACAGGAAGTAAGAAACAGAAAATAAAAAATGTCTAACTTGCCGCCAATTTCATTTTCCCTCAGTATAACGCAACTTCAGAATGGCGGGTTTTAAGGAGGCTTGGGTGTCTTCCTCCATCTTGGATTTTGAAGTAGCTGATAACAATTGGTCTAGATCTTTAATGAAAGTACAAATTTTGAGAGTAGTATGTAATTCATGTGTAAGACTTTTCATGTTAATATCATGAATATAGATAAACTGTTATCACAGAGATATGTCTCGCCTTTTTGTAATTTTGATAATGCAAATGTTGAAATTAAAATAGCAATACTTTAACATGTAAGTTATGCAAATATTCAAAGTCGATGAACCATGACTGAAGGTACATGGCTAAACAATCTCCATGGAATGAGATGTGCCAATGCTAATACAACTGCATACCAAAACCATTGACTTATTATAAGTCGTTCCTTTAAACAAACCTAAACACAAACATTAACTTGTAAACTATGTAAAAGTTTCAAAGTCAATGAACCATGATCAGGGGTGGGGCTATATAATCTCCATGGAAACGATACTTGCAAATGCCGATACATTTGCATACCAAATATCATTGACTTAACATTAGCAGTTCATCTTAAACTGATCTTATCACAAACTAATACATGTAAACTAAGCAAAAGTTTCAAAGTCAATAGACCATGACTGAGGGGGCGGGGCCAAATATTCTCCATGGAAATGAGATGTGCTAATGCTTATACAACTTAACACCAATTAACATTGGCCTACCACTAATGGTTCCCTTTGAACTGACCTAATCACAAACTAATACATGTTAACTTAGCAAAATTTTCAAAGTCTATAGACCATGACTAAGGGGGCGGAGCCAAATAATCTCCATGGAAATGAGATATGCCAATGCTTATACAACTGCATACCAAATATCATTGACCTACCACTAGTGGTTCCCCATAAATTGACCTAATCACAAACTAATACATGTAAACTATGGAAAGTTTCAAAGTCAATAGACCTTGACTGAGGGGGCGGGGCCAAATAATCTCCATGGTAATGAGATGTGCCAATGCTAGTACAACTGCATACCAAATATCATTGACCTACCACTAGTGGTTCACCATGAACTAGACCTAATCACAAACTAATACATTGTTGACGCCGCCGTCGCCGCCGACGCCGGAAACAGCATACCTAAGTCTCGCTTTTTGACTTCGTCAAGGCGAGACAAAAATTGTGTGTTTTATCATATTTATGGCTGTATTTTCTAAATAAACTGTTATCACAGAGATATGTCTCGCCCTTTGTAATTTTAATTATGCAAATGTTGAAATTAAAATAGCAATACTTTAACATGTTTTATAGGTTATGCAAATATTCAAAGTCAATGAACCATGACTGAGGTACATGGCTAAACAATCTCCATGTAAATGAGATGTGCAAAAGCTAATACAACTGCATACCAAATACCATTGACTTATTATAAGTCGTTCCCTTTGAACAAACCTAAACACAAACATTAACTTGTAAACTATGTAAAAGTTTCAAGTCAATGAACCATGAAGAGGGGTGGGTCTATATAATCTCCATGGAAACGATACTTGCAAATGCCAATAAATTTGCATATCAAATATCATTGACTTAACATTAGCAGTTCATCTTAAACTGATCTAATCACAAACTAATACATGTAAACTAAGCAAATGTTTCTAAGTCGATAGACCATGACTGAGGGCAGGGGCCAAATATTCTGCAAAGTACAGAGATGTGCTAATGCTTATACAACTGAATACCAATTAATATTTGCCTACCCTAAATGGTTCCCTTGAACTGACCTAATCACAAACTAATACATGTAAACTTAGCAAAATTTTCAAAGTCAATAGACCATGACTAAGGGGCGGAGACAAATAATCTCCATGGAAATGAGATATGTCAATGCTAATACAACTGCATACCAAATATCATTGATCTACCACTAGTGGTTCCCCATAAACTGACCTAATTACAAACTAATACATATAAAATAAGTAAAAGTTTCAAAGTGAATAGACCATGACTGAGGGGCAGGGCCAAATAATCTCCAGGATAATGAGATATGCCAATGCTAATACAACTGCATTCTAAATATGATTGACCTACCACTTGTGGTTCACCATAAACTAGACCTAATCACAAACTAATACATTGTTGACGACGCCGCCGACGACGACGCCGGAAACAGCATACCTATGTCTCGCTTTTTACTCCATCAAGGCGGGACAAAACACAATATTTTGTTTAATTCATTTTTTTAACTTTGCCACACAAGAGGAGATAACTAAGATAGTAGGGAAATAACTCAGTTTAAGTAATTTTTATAATAGAAAGTGTTGTGAATTTACGTATTTTAATATGTAGCAAGAAAACAAGTCTGGTGACCCCATTTTTCTTTTCTTATCTGAAAGCATGTTATAAGACCTATCTT
The DNA here is from genome assembly GCA_017311375.1 of Mytilus coruscus. Classification (NCBI taxonomy): domain Eukaryota; kingdom Metazoa; phylum Mollusca; class Bivalvia; order Mytilida; family Mytilidae; genus Mytilus; species Mytilus coruscus. The sequence continues at coordinate 3,828 of JAASAO010001701.1, read as the reverse complement.
CTTACATTTTATCTTAAAATTCTATGGTGTAGTTTTCTTTTTATCACACAAAATTGGATTTTCCATGCATAATCTATACAAAATCTGACAATTTTGCACAACCTGTAGCATGAAAAAAAGTCCGGTGACCCATACTTTTTATATTTATTATATCAGTCCCATTGTTGTCTTTAGAAAGTATCAACAACGGTTGTTTATAAGGGCTTGCTTTCCGACTGAGCGTACCTCCACTGCTTAATTCAAAGTATTGGAATACAAGAAGTAGGTGTCTGACGATCAGAAATGTGCAAACACAGTAGAACTCATCAATAAAAGCAGATGACCAAATATGAAGTCATTCTGTTTTGCAGTATTTGAGAGAAATGTTAGACAAAAATATTCCAGTTCATTAAGTTCATTCAACATATTGAAAAATCAAGTATCTGCAAACAGGTAGTAAATATCTGACATGTAAGCGTTACAATCATTCCATAAAAAATATATAGTTAACCTTTAGTTTAAAGTATCTGCGAAACAGACCTAACCAAGAAAACTAAACTTTGACCAATGAACCATGAAAACAAGGTCAATATAAAATTAAGGAGATGTGGTATGATTGCCAATGAGACAATTATCCACCAGAGTTCAAATAAGTGGAGAAAAGAAATGATAGGTCACTGCAAGGCATTCAACGATGAGAAAAGCACACACCATATATATTTGACCACAAAACGCCCTGACATGAAAAGTTTACATGAACTCTACCAGAAAGACATGCACACCATACCTTATTTTAAATACCAAATATGGATGACTTAATGCTTATTGTACCGAGAAACAGACCTTAGTATGAAAACTAAAATCGACAATGGAACCATGAATATGAGGTCAAGTTCAGATGAATCCTGCAAGACAGACTTGTACTTCTAACAATCATACCATACACAAAATATAGTTGATCTATTGGTTACAGGATCCAAGAAACAGACAAAACACACAAACTCAACATTGACAAATGAACCATGAAAATGAGGTCAAGGTCAGTTGAAAACTGCCAAATAGACATGTTCACCTTACAATTATTCTATACATCATATATAGTTGACCTATTGCTTACATGATCCGAGAAACAGACTTAACACAAAAACTCAACATTGACCAATGAACTATGATAATGAGGTCAAGGTCAGATGAAAACTGCCAGACAGACATGTTCACCTTACAATCATTCTATACATCACATATGGTTGACCTACTGTTTATAGCATCTGAGATACTGACTTGACAACGAACACTTAACCTTGATCACTGAGCCATGCCATGATTGGAGTGTGATCCTTATATCTCACATTCTTTGACTTTTGTCGCATGTGAGACAAATTTATTGATTTCTAACAGCGTTTATGTCAGCGTGTCATCTATACAATGGCTACCTTTTTCTTGGTGAAATAATTCTAGCAAAGTAGAATATTGCTTGTACTATAGCATTCTAAAGAAGACCATATATTTGGTGGTACTTACTATGTCGTGTATATCATATATTTGAAAGCTATTTTGGAACATCAGATGGAAAGATGCTAACGCTATAGGTCCATAGTTTGTTATTATCTATAATAGTTATTAATCTTATTTCCAAGGTTTTGATTGGTCCAACTGTATGATATTTTGGAACATCAGATGGAAAGCTGCTAACACTATAGCTCCATAGTTTGTTATTATCTATTATAGTTATTAATCTTATTTCCAATGTTTTGATTGGTCTAACTGTTTGATATTTTGGAACATCAGATGGAAAGGTGCTAACGCTATAGCTCCATAGTTTGTTATTATCTATAATAGTTATTAATCTTATTTCCAAGGTTTTGATTGGTCCAACTGTATGATATTTTGGAACATCAGATGGAAAGCTGCTAACACTATAGCTCCATAGTTTGTTATTATCTGTAATAGTTATTAATCTTATTTCCAATGTTTTGATTGGTCTAACTGTATGATATTTTGGAACATCAGATGGAAAGGTGCTAATGCTATAGGTCCATAGTTTGTTATTATCTATAATAGTTATTAATCTTATTTCCAATGTTTTGATTGGTCTAACTGTATGATATTTTGGAACATCAGATGGAAAGCTGCTAACGCTATAGGTCCATAGTTTGTTATTATCTATAATAGTTATTAATCTTATTTCCAATGTTTTGATTGGTCTAACTGTATGATATTTTGGAACATCAGATGGAAAGGTGCTAACCCTATAGGTCCATAGTTTGTTATTATCTATTAAAGCATGTATAGTTATTAATCTTATTTCCAATGTTTTGATTGGTTCAACTATATGATATTTTGGCACATCAGAGATTTCCTTCCATCAAGCCGGTTTGTGTGAAAATATAGGTTTTAGAAACAACAAAAAGTCATATACAACATTTTGGAAGCCCAGCAACAATATATAATGATATAAAGTCCAAAAAATTACCTTCTTTCTCTAGTCCAGCAGTCACACCTGAAGATTTCTCCGACATGACAGTCTGAAAAAGAGGAATATGCACTGTGAATATACCGTCACTCATGTCACTTGTAGAACTATTAAATTTCTAAAATATCAACCCCAAAAATAATATATAATAACAATGTTTCACATTATATTATATATATTGAACAAATTTTAATATTTTTCAGGAAAATATGTGGCCCAAGAGTAATAGAGAGATATAGCTTAAAAGTGTAAAGGTTGTTTTGAATTTGGAACATCCCTTGAAGACATAAACTTACTTCATGTTATTTGCAAATGCAATTTGAATGCACCTTTGAATGGAAAATTATTCCAACTGTAGAATATTCTAATATTCTATGACCTCACACTTGTTATCATTTGTCTTGATTATGTCTACGTCCATTTTGGATAACCTTCATTTGAAGTATGTATTTGAAGTATGTAATGTGGGGTAAATCAAGTAGAGATCTGTTCCAACGTATAATAAAATTGTCTTTCAAGGTAGTATTTGGGCTATAAATAAACTATTAAGGCTCGAAGGAGCCTGTATATCACTACCAGCATTTTGCCCACAAAAATTATGCAATGCAACAAGAATATTTGTGTTTAATGGACACTGTGTGCCAAAACCTGTCTTGCTGATCATTTTGGCTTGACCAAGTTTTATAGTTTTAAAGATGAAAAGCAGAATTGAAAAATAAACAAGAGACTCAAACAAGAGCGTATCACTCGTGAACCTTGGCAATTTTGCCAATACTAAATTGATTTATTGCTTCTTGGTGTTTAACCCTTAGACTGCTGCATTGATTTTATTGTGTCATTGTGCAATGCTGAATAAAATATGAATTATTTGTGGAATTGACTCGTTTACTTAAAATTGCTATATCTTTGTAAATATTGACTATACAGCAATAAAAGTTATGTGAAAAAATATTGTTAGATTCTGGATTTTTCATTTTTGTGTTTGTTTGTGTCTGCAGTCATTTTCATACCTGTACAGGTGCAAATAAAGATATACAAAGGTAAAATTTTATAATTTAATATATTTCAACAATTCAATAAACATAAAATTTTGTAAAACAAGAACATTTGTAATTATTAGATATTTGTAAAAAATATTTGGCAAAAAACTTGTAAAGTCACAGGTAATACTGCAGGTATTACACTGGTGAGTCAAAAAAACTCATTAAGGACAAAATACACTTTAAAATGTAAATAAAACAGTATGAACATAACACAATGAATGTTACTAATGTTCAAAATTACTGATCAAGCAACAATAACAACTGTTTCTCCAGAATCTGCAGAATTTTTACCGGCAGGTAAGAGGATTGCTCTATAGTTCTGGCGTGTATGGT
>JAASAO010000240.1:0-62948 GCA_017311375.1 Mytilus coruscus | reverse complement strand
AACTCGATTTTCGTTGAAAATTGGAAACTTTCCGTCTTTTAAATTTTTAGATGTTTATTCGAACTCTCGTATGAATGGTGGTATATTTAGTTTTAGATACATTTATGCAATATCAAAGAAACGGGTAATTATAATAAAGAGGTAATGTGCAATTTTAGTTGGTCCCTGCTATAGCATGTAGATTTATTCGTTTCGTATTCAGTGGCAATAGAAGTATGACATTCAAACACGCGTCCTTATATATATATATATGTGTACTTCTTATGGCAAATATCGCTTTTGTATAAAGCTTTTGGCGAGAGCATTTTAGCCTTTATGTTTAATCATTAAAAACTTTGGACTTTTGAAAACTGAAAACATGTTTGTTTCGACTGAAGAGATTGTCGTTTGAGAAAAGAAAATGTTCCTCAAACTAAAAAATATACGATGTCACTATGAGTCGTAATCTTGTAGTTTTATGTAAACTGGAAAACAAATTTAATTTAAATTTGAATGTATTATTATTTAGATAGGACATATCCAAGTTACTGAAATGCTATTGGATAAAGTGATTTATCTGTCACATTTTAACAATACGAACAATTTGAATGCAGTGATTTTTTCTCCCAAGATTCTGGCATGTATATAATGCTATCAATTTTCAAATATTTTTATCAGATCTTTGAACTTCTTTATTTATTATTTAAGTAAGGCAAATAAAAATTTGCAAAAGCAAATAATCTTAGAAATATAAGGTCAACACTATTTTTTCGTCCGTCGATCGTTTCATGTCACAATAAACGTGCCCTTCTGAAATTACAACCTCAAAATTGTATAAACGAGAAATCCGAGACATATATGTATATATGTCTCTGATGAAACAAATAATAATGTTAGTTTATTAATTTTATTTTTGCTGTAATTGGAAATTCAATACCAAAACTTTCAGCAAATTATTTTGCTTTTATTCTAATTCTATTTTTTCACAGAAAGTGCTATAGTCAATTGTATTGTATGATTTTGTTGAATATAATTTATGATTTATATCCGTCCGGTTAATAGGAAATACTAAATACTCACGCACATCGATAAAAACATGTCCTCTTTTAATTTTATGTTCATCTCTATTATTTTTAACAAATTCGTATCAATTTCAGGTAAGTACATTTTATCATATCTTTTGCATTTGAACAAACAACAGTATTAATTTATATTACCAAATCTATTGATGTATCCCTTGATTGATTAAATGTGAGTATAATTTCTGTATTTGCAATGAGCTTGAGCGCATTAATTTTGTTAGATTTCTTTGCCCTTTTATGTCACAATTTATTGATATTACTCTGTATCTGTACGTGTGCATCACTGCACAGCTGAAGCGTGACCGGAATCAAGCAAATGATTTCGTTAAAACGAGTGCTAAGAGTCGTTGTTAGCATGCCTTCAGGATTTAGCTTTTGCTCTTGTTGAAGTTTCACAAATTTGAACCTGAATAAAGGAACAGTTCTTTTGCTTTTCTTTTGAATAGTGCGTTTTGCATTATGTGTCAGGAATGAATCAGTGCTAGATTTTGCTATTGTTGAAGGTTCTCAAATGTAGAACCGCAATAAAGGAGTCGCTCCTTTGCTTTTGCCTTTAACAGTGCGTTTCGTGAATTTGTGTCATAAATGAAAAAAAATCATAACCTTTCTTTTCTTTTCCATTACACGACAATAATAACAAAGGCGACAGTTTTTATTTTCAGGAAAAATTTAGTTACAGATTGTACATAATTGTCTTACGGTATTAATTCTGTTATGAGATCAACAAATGAAAATAACACTAAACCAATAAGTCCACCACCTCGGTGGTCTCGTGATAGCGCGTTCGATCGAGTGCGGGAAGTCGTGGGCTCGAACCTGGGCCGGGTCAAACCAAAGACTTTTAAGTTAGTATTTGCTGATTCTCCGCTAAGCACGCGGAAGTAAGGAGTAAGAGCAAATACTATCGGCTAGGAGACATAATAATGTGTCCGGGTAGGGTAACATGTCTTCTTGCGGACTGTTTCCTTGTGAACCAGCACGTTAAAATCGGGCTCAGCGTGTCAGTCTAGTACATAGAAGGGTTATTCTTCATATCGCATTTAAAACACATTCTTGTCCTGAATATGCATTTAACTTGTCGCTGGACGTTAAACAGACATCCATCATCATAAAATTATAAATAAGTTGCGTCCGAAGCGCTTTTCTTAGTTTACCTCCATCAGAAACACGCAAAGTTAAGAATATATAAGTACTTGAAGCTATACCGGTATGACTTAAAAGGGCCAAAAGAATATTTAAATTAATATAAGATTATATGAGGAGTTGGTACCTTTTATTCTTTATTTCTTTATTGATTAAACTAGAATTTAAAAAGGTTAGAATTTAAAAAAAAATCTTATAAATACCGAAGCACTGACTACAGAGCTGAAGAACATATGATAGTATACAGTCCAGAACTAGCATTACAGCAGCAGAGGTATTGACCCAGTCCAAGTAAATGAAATGACATTTTATAAATTACTTATTAGTTGCGATCAAAGCGCTTTTTGGATTTACCTTCATAAGGAAGGCTCAGGACCAAAACTGCGAAAGTCAAACATGTACAAATACTTGAAAATATGAGAAGCTATATGATCAAAAGGACTTAAATCCAAATCAATCGAAGGTTAACTTTGCCTGAACAATGGTAAATTTTTTAGAAAACAAGAATGTTTTTTGGCTCCAACATTATTCAATATACTCTTCTCCCATTTACGTTCAGCTGCAAAATCAGCAGGTATTGAACCTAGGATTAAATATAATGTATGTCTGTTTAGTGTTGATTTCTATGTATTGCAACCACTTTTTCAATGCTGTTTAAATCCCATAAAACTGTTGAAGTATGGGTTGGTATTCATGTATTCTTTTAAAATTTGATAGGACAATATAATTCCTTGCTCATCTAACATGTCATTGACAGAATTTACCCTATTTCGTGCCCAAATTCTACAATAAAGGGTGACATCATCAATTTTAATGTGCTTATTATTCCATATGCAGCAATGACTTCCTCAAAATGAAAAGGATGTCAGAGTCTTGACATATTTTTCAAAGCATAGAAAACTTTATTCCAAAATTGGTTTGTTGAATCTCGAAGTTGTACCTACTTAGAATATGACTTAAATAATGTTTTACACAAGTCAATTTTAACCCTTGTTTAAAATTTCTCATTCTAATCTTTTTTGCCCACTCTGCTGTATTAATATAAAAGATCCCGATATTCCTTGTAAGGTTCATCAATCCAAACGAATGAAAAGATTTCACTAGTTCATTAACGTAGTATATGATCATCTGGACCTGTAATGGATAACAACTAATTTATTGCTATTTTGGGTATATTTTGAAATTATTATATATGGGAAACCTTATAAACAGCAAAATAAGATCTGCATATAAGTCAAATGACTTCAAACGTCATGCGATGCCTTATGTGAGTTGCTGCTCTTGAATGACGACTTTAGACCCTTTTAATGTTTTTATAGGAACTATATAAATAAGAACAAGATCTTTAAAACAGCAAACTTGATCAGGAAAATAAGATTACCAACTTAGTCAACATGGCCGAAATTTTCAGTTGACCCTAAAAGAGTTGATGCTCGTTAATAACAATTTTAACCCATTTTGTGAGTTAACTGTTACGGTAGAAACCAGAAGACAGAGAGAAACTGTAAACATCTAAAATAATCAACAAAATATTATCCACTAATTAATCAACTTTGCCGAAATAATAAGCTGACAATGTTCGGAGTTGATACTTTTGATTCATTATTTTACCGATTTTTGTTGTTGGTGGAAACTATAATAGATAGAAAGAACGGGTAAAAGAATTATAATTAAAGTAATATTGACAAAAATTTAACATGGTCATAATCATGAGTCTATTTCTCATGGGAGTTGTTACCCTTTAATTATGAGTCGCACCCATTTTGAAGGTTTTATTTATAGAAACTATAGTAGATAAACAGAGACTGTAAAACACAAAATAAATGTAACATATCTTTTCTTTAAAAAAATATTCTTATTGCATTGCATCAGTTTTAAGCAAAAATACCGGGTGCGCGATACAGGTCCATTGGAGTCTCCAGTTGTTTTATATCTTGGGTGGTGTAATCTGAAAGGATTTAAGAGATTTGAACATCGGTAAAATACTTTCGCCCTTATTCATATGTATAGTACATGCATGTATTGGAGATTGAATGCTTTGCCTCCTTCATGTTTAACGTTCCATTGATTGAGATCGGTGTACTTCTTTATACACAACTAAAATCTGACACATAGCAATTCATAGGGTTGGATTTTTTCTACCACTTGAAATTGATATTACGTTTTGCCTAGAAAATATACCATACTGACAAGATGAGATGTAGTAGAAGCAGTATTGCATTGATACATGTATCCCCTTTAACTTAGATCATATAATCAAACATCTTTTATCATTTAGATGGTTTTGAAAAGCTTTTATCATGGGTGGAAGCAAGACGCAAATGTAAGACACAGAACAAGATTTTGTTACCTTTTAAGGCAGTCCATCCAAAATTAAAACATCACTACAGAACTAATAAATCTGTATGGTCATCTGATTATATTCTTCATTTAGGATGCAATGACAGTACTGGTAAGAACATTAAGGTTTGCCTGCATCAACACGTATGGTATTACTTATATACAGATTTCAGTGATAAAGCTATAATATTTTAATTTAAAAGACAAAAGATTACTTCCATCGATGATCATGAATTATATTTTCATCTGTTTAAAAGATAAAATCTCTTTTCTCATTCAAATTTGTTTTGATAGTATAACGTTTGCCTAGAAGAACTGTACATTTTTTTCAGGGTTTTGTCCTGTTTTATCTATTGGACAAGTTCCACCGAAGGAATCTTACCTGGGATTATGTCAACATGGTAGGTGTAAAGTCATGGATTTTCAAGTTTGACCAGCTTGAAATAAGGGTGTCTGTTAAAAGTATTTTCATTGAATATGAATAGACGAATACGGACGATTTAAGAAAGGAAGATTTAGTAATGTATACTAAATAGGTGTACTGTTATTAAGATGATTTATGTAATTCGTAAACTTCAATTTGTTTTTCATCTTTCAAATTACACTACACAATAATAAACAATGATTTGTCTAAAGAAAACAAAAACGATAACTGGAAAAGTTCGATCCTACTCTCAAACGTCTTGCTTACGATAAGTATCATAAATAACTTGCAATGACCTTATGACACAGTTTTCGAGTGATTTTCCTTATTACTGAGATTGATAAAAAAATCATTAGATGAACGTGTAGCTATTTGCGAAATACGCTGATTTAGGCAGTTTTCCGGTTTTGAAATTTTCATCTTCAGTCTTTAAAATATGAACATTCTGACAATGTTAAATGATAACTCAAGTTTGTTAGGGTTTCGGAACCTTTAAATATTTTTACACATTGTGTAGTTCTGTAAGAATAAGACCCTAATGCATACCTCCATTTTTTGTGCTAAATTTCTAGCATTCATAGCTATTTTGTCTTAAGTTTTAAAAAGTGACAGTCATTTTCTGTCAAAACTATACCTTATCCTGGCTTGTGCTGAAAAATTGACTATACCTTTAATTTCATAGAAGAAATATGTAGTACAAAAACAGGTAATTCAGATCAGAGCAACAGGCAAAATATGTCTTCCTATTTCACTTTCATATATTTTTATTATTCAAAAGAAACTTTCAACAAGGGTTTTCAGTGGTCCCAAGTCCTTAAGATTTCATTTGATACCAACATTACCAGAATATTTTACTTTGCAAATTTACAGCAACATGTATGTGTAGGAACTTTGTTGTCTAAATAAAATGTGCATTACAATATTGTATTAATGTATGGACTTTTCATATTGGCCCTGTAACATTCCCGAGGTATTAATAATGGCCAAGGACGGTTGTAATGGCCCTGAGGCAACGCCGAGGGCCATTACAACTGTCCAGCCATTATTAATATCAAGGGCATGTTACAGGGCCAATATTAAAAAGTCCATATATTGATACTTTTATTAACCAACTTAAAAAAAAACTTCATTCAAGAACAGTCTTCCAGTCTCGGATTCAAATACAGCTAACCACGAATCGATAACAGGACCAATACAGAAAAGCCAGTTCATAACACTTTTATTAAATGGTTTTAATTCTTCGATTAAATAAAGAGTAATAATCTTACCGTGAAGAAGATATGGGAATTCATAGCTGAACTGATCTGAACTTGTCTTTTCCCATTCACGGTCAACATTTCAGATGTAATTTCTGATTTCTCATCCAAGTACTTAATTCTATGCTATTACAATTCATTTTATCTAGCAAATATAAAGTAGCTGGGAAGAATAAATCAGACAGTTTAACTTTTCTTACTCTTTGAGTAGTCTGCGTTCTGATGATTGATCAACGGAAATGAAACAGTGATAATAATCGAAAGTCGTACTCAAAAAGGCTGTGAAATATTTCCGTTTCAAGTCGTTACAAAACACTGAACATCATTTAAACTTTTTTTTATGATATTAAGTTAAAATTTTTTTTAAAAGTTGTCCCTTATCTAAAAAAAAATAAACGACATTTTGATTTAATCGATGTCCCGTTTCATCTGTTCATAATGCATGGCTGTGATTTCGTAATGCACGGGTGTGATTTCGTAATGCATGACTGAGATTTCGTAATGACTGGCTGTAGCAATTTCTCCGTTCATAATGACCAGTTGCCGAAATTTTCCTCTAATAAAGCATGGGCATTTCTATACATATTGTAGTAAGTTGGTTAATAATTTCTTGTATATTCTTTCTAACAGGGCCCCAATTAGTGGTTATATATACCTAGAAGGGACAATGTACTACATATATTTTTGAAGATTCTGAAAATTGTCATTTAAAATCACTTGGCTTTTATAATTTAAAAATAACGAAAACGGTAAACTCAAATGTTTTGTAACAGATCTTTAGAAAATTTCTGCAAATTTTTATTTCCGTAAATTTCTTATAATTGTAGTCTTTGAACCTGTGGTTTTCATCCGAATAGACACCAGTTTTGGTGTATCAACCGGAAGTCGGAGTTTTATATCATCTAATTTCTGCAAATTTTAAAAATTCTAAAGACTCCTTCACAATTTTTTAGTATTTGTTTGTTTTTGTTTTGAATTTATCAGATGACTTCAATGTTTTGGTTAAAGGAGTGGGCGTATCAAACTATAATTGAGCACATGTATATAACTTTTTCATATCTGTTTTACCAAATTATTCCAATGCCTCATTTGCACACTAATATGTCATTTGGTCAATTGCCTCAGGATAACTATGCCGCTAACACAGAAGAAACAGTTCCGTCAAATTTTTGTGGTCGGATAAGACGTGACACGTTGTAAATTAAGCTCACTTTACTATATACACTTGATACTTGTTTATTTATAACAGATTCATCAGTAACTGATTCTGGAACAAAACCAGTCTTCGAGTTGATTTCAAAAGTGACTATGAGAGAAAATGCAGAGAAGGTAGCCTGGTTGACATCATCGATATGGCGACACTTCATAATGTAATTCAAGAGATGACATGGATTACAAAATACTGGATTAATTCTATAAATCCTGATATGTTGAAATTTAAAATTCTTTCTGTTCGCCTAATTACATTAACGGTACAAATTTTAGTGTACCATATGCGAAATTCGACGATCATTCATTTGTCTCTTCAGTTATGATCGAGGCCAAAATATTTTAAAATCCAAAACCTAATGCAAACGTAACCCGAATAATTCAGTCGTTATATTCCACTGCTCTAAGATGGCTACATTAACGCCTGAAGGCCTAGTCGATGAAAAATCGTAAAAAGTCATTCGGAATTAGCTCAGGATTTACCTATCTCGATAACATTTAGCTATTAGCTGATTGGCTCTCTCACAGAGAGCACCAATTGAAATCCTCGATTCGTGACGCGATTTTATCGTGTAAAGAGTTCAGGCCCTCGCGAGTGGGAGAGTCGATCACGGAGAGGGACTGAATTATTCAGGTTAATGCAAACGTTGAAGAGCTCATTAAGCGTAGCCATGATCTAGTATTTAAATTTGCCTCTTTCTCCTCGGAGATGGTCTTATAAGTTGAAGGATGGACAGTCTGCGGTCTGAACGCTTTCTTACTACCTGATTGGAAGATATAACTGACTCTTTCGTAGTAAAAGTATGTTGATTGGTTGCGTCAATTCAAAACCAAGTAAATGTCTTTCAATCCCACAGATTGTCGTGTTTTAAACCTTTATTTTATTTATAAAAGTTACATTGGGATCAAGCATTCATATCGGTGCACAGGAACATTATTCCATAAATAGCTGAACTTCTGCAATTTTGTTGTGTATAACGAATGTGTGTCACGTGATCGTTCCACATTTTATCCAGTTGCTTGTTGCTATGAATGTTTAGGGTCATTACAGTTGAAACGTTTATCACTGGTGTTAAACTGATCACCGTAACTGCAGTTACGGTGATCCCAACATGGCGGAGCCCAAAACAGGTAAAATCGTCATTTTGTAATTTATTACTCAGCCGCTAGGTTGATAATGACGGTATTGTTGTATGTGTTTGTTCTTAATATAATATGTGACCTTGTTACCGAAATAATAGCCATTGAAAATTTACGGAAGATCATCGTAACTCCAAGAATTTTGTTTGTTATGATAGTGGTAACTTGATTATAAGATAGTCGTAACTTGGACATGATCATAGTAACTTGTCAGTGATGATCGTAACTTTCTCTATATGCTGATAGGCAACTACAAATAAATCGTGTTTGCGCTCGTGCAGGTGCACTCGACTCCAATCTTAATTGACTAGGATTGTCAGTTTTCCTATTGAAGGTCGGTGGTTTTCTCCGGGCACTCCAGTAAAAACTGGCCGCCACTAAATATCCTAAATGCGGTGCTTAAAAGTGGCGTAAAAACACCAAAAATCAAATCAAATCAAATAAATCGTGTTTGGATGTTTGATAGTGTGGCTAGAACTAGTGAATAATTTACTAATTTACTTTTGCATTGTAGATATAGTCTTAATTTACGGTAAATTTTATTCAAGATGACAAGGTGAGGCAAACATTTTCCATGTTCACACATTATTAAGGAAACTATAATCTTTAAATTATGTTCGTTTTCATGTTAAGATATGCTTTAGGTCACGGTATCTTATTTTCCTGTGGATCTCGTTCATTTTGTACATGGTTCACTTGAATGAATCGCCATAACTATGCAACGTAATTAGATAAGATGGATAACAGTTATTAATGGTAACTTTTGATATTGATAGCAGTTATGGAGCCTGAAGAAAGCGCGGAAACAGTTGTGGTAAGTAAATAAAAGACAAAGTGTTGCATGATTATATTTTATCAGATAAACATAAGCATAAAGAAATTATCTGGTATAATAAGGCTTATAATTATGAGAACATATATCTTAATTTTGACCATAAGGTTAAATTGTATAAATAGCAATAAATAATTTTAAATGCTATATACTATTTAATTTCTTACACGTCTGACATGTATCAACGTCAATTTCGTGATCAAATAAAAGTTAATATGATAATATTTAATATTTTAAACGAGAATCCTTTGTTAGGAATTTGACTGTTTATGTGTATTTCAGGATATTTTTCTGAGGAGTTTGGATGATAAACAGATCTTTGTTCAGTTTATTTTATTTTCAAATGTTCATGATGTTAGGGACGACATCAAAAGTTCAATGTAGGATAAAAAAACTTAATTCACATGGTTTTTCACGGACATCCCTCCCTCTTAACTTAATTTTGAAAATTGATTGACCAATATGGACAACATGTATGTAAAATCGAAGTCAAATAAACAAAACTTGCAGCAATCGTATTACACTCAATTTTAAAAATCTGCAACAATGTTTGAATTCAAAATATTAAAACAAAATACACGACAATAAGAAAGGCTAACATATTGTTAAAAGTTGTTTACATTTGTTTTGTTCAAAAGTTAAATCCCTAGTATGAGAAAGTACTCAGTTAGTATAGGGAGTTGTTTGTTCATACATTGTGTAAAAAGGAGTGCATGTTTACTCAAGAAACAACATAGCATCGTTATGCCCTAGTGTGTAGTGATGTCATAGATTTTAACGAACGTAATCAATGCATCACTGGTAAATTATTAAGTCAGGGATTTCGTTACCATAAATTACGTAAAACTTTTGCTAAGTTCTTTCATAGATACAAAGATTTGATTAGTAAATTTGGCTGTATCTGTAGAAAACTGATTAAAAACGGTATTTCACATCCTAAATTTTACGGTAATATTGTACTTAAAGCGCGGAAATCACTATGTGATCCGTGTAAACTCATCGAACCTTTAAATAAACTTATTAGTTCAGGTTATCTTACCAATGTTGTAATTAGATCTTTGAATATAGTTTACATTGGCACTAATATCGATTTTGTCATCAGCAAATTAAAACATAACTAAATTTGTATTCTTTTCAAACGGGATGTTTAAAGACACACCCACGTTCATTTTGATCTATAAAGAGGTTATACTCCTAACTATCCTACTGTCTGTCGATACATTTATTTTGGCATTGCACAAGTCATGTCTTCTTTGACTGTCCATGACGTTAAAATACTAAATCCCTGGGATGTGTTTTAGTTGATTTTAGTCTCTGATGCATGATTTTTTATTATTAATTGTTTTGGCTTTTAACTAGCTGTCAGTAACTGCGAGTACTCTCAAATCGTACTTTCTTGTTTATTTGACCTATTGATACTAATTGTAATGCTTTTTTTGTTATTTAATGTTATTCAGGGTTATATCTGGTCTATATACCAGCTTTGATAAGTGTTTGGTACTAATATAAATTTCCACTTCGTACTATGAACATCAAAATTATTTATTTTGTAAAATATTTCCTTTCTCTATTGTAACTGTACCATTATACCTGACAACAAAATTATTTCATTTACCTGTGTTTTAAGTTATTGCAAATGGCTGATATTTTTGTTCGAGCATATTGTTTTTCTTAAATTGTTTAACATTTCATACCGATATAACATGTTACTTTTATTATTCTTCCCTTAGTTTATTTATTTTATATTTACATTGTATCATAGGTCAAATTTATTTGTTCAGTGTATGTTCAATGGTGTTAATATGTCCTTTGATTGAGTTAAGCTATTTCAGTTGATATTTTATAGTGTGTCTTTCTATGTTGTGATGTTACACTATTGTTTCAGAAAAAGGGTGAAGGTTTGGTACCATTAAAACGTTTAAACCCGCTGCATTTGTTTGCACCTGTCCTAAGTCAGGAATCTGATGTTCAGTAGTTGTCGTTTGTTGATGTGGTTCATAAGTGTTTCTCGTTTCTCGTTTTTATATAGATTAGACCGTTGGTTTTCCCGTTTGAATGGTTTTACACCAGTAATTTTTGGGGCCCTTTATAGCTTACTGTTCGGTGTGAGCCAAGGCTCCGTGTTGAAGACCGTACTTTGACCTATAATGGTTTACTTTTATAAATTTTGACTTGGATGGAGAGTTGTCTCATTGGCACTCATACCACATCTTCTTATATCTATAGAAAACTAGACTGAGCAACATGAACCCCACCAAAAAATGGGAGTGATCTCAGGTGCTCCGGAAGGGTAAGCAGATCCTGCTCCACATGTGCAAACTTACCTTATGTTGAAAAATATTTCAATCGCGAATCTTGTTTACGCGTTTGTTGTTATCTTTAACACAACTTTTTAATTAAAAATTCCGTTAGCAGAAGTTACTATGATCATAGACATATTTTATACAGTTACGACTATCTTTCAAGTGAGTTGTCCACAAGTTACGACTATCTTCTTTTGGAGTTACGGTGATCTTCCGTAAATTTGCAATGGCTATTATTTCAGTAACAAGGTCACATATGATATTAAGAACACACACATACAACAATACCATACATATCAACCTAGCGGCTGAGTAATTCTTTAAAACAATGCGTGTACACGGAAAAATTACAAACGTACAGACGATTTTACCTGTTTTGGGCTCCGCCATGTTGGGATCACCGTAACTGCAGTTACGGTGATCAGTTTAACACCAGTGGTTTATGAAAACATAGGGACACTGCGCATGCTTTTTCCTCGGTTATACATACTGATACCCGAATGTAACAATTTAATTGAAAACGGATATAACCAAATCAATTAATTTCGATTAATATCGGGATTGATTCTCTGAGGATTGATTAATACGGGAATTATTTAGAGGAGGGTTTGCGCTGGACTAGACGATGCCTAGCTATCTTACAATGGCAAGATAGCAGAACGTGAAAAACATAAGACGAGGAGATAATTATAAAAGAAAATCGACTCTCAGACTTTAGGTGTCAGACCACCAATTACTCCCTCCAATTTAGAATGTATGTAAAAAGTAACCCTACTCTGACACAAAATAGTGCATTTGATGTCATTGTTTACTTAAACTTACCAACAAATTTGAAGAAATGAAACTGTTGGGGAAGGAGAAATATATTTTGACCATTTTGAGCCAAAATTTGCTTGTCTATGAGTTTGCATTAAAAATTCAGGATTAATGCGCTCCATAGTATACTAATTTAAGATTTTCAGAAAACCAGGAGTTATTTTGGTAGTACCTGTGTTATGATGGTCAGATTTTTCTTATAAGACTTTAAAGGTAGGTTTAAAATTGGCATGTAGAACGGTGATACTTGTACAATTTCACTATACCTGGTTTCTGTGAAGTTAAACGTAAGGTAAAATATTTAGAAAGCTGTTAAAATTGCAAAATTCGGTTGAACAGATAGGGATTTTAATTGGTGGTCTGACACATCAAAAAAATCATAAAACCGCTTTATATAAAAATAACTTTTATTGTGCAATTATTTTTTAACCAGGTGTGTATGTCTGCAAGCAGAAGTCATTGTGCACTGTGTAGCATATCTGGGACATTTGTCTATACGGATTACTTACTACACCTTTCCTCCAAATTGCACCGAGTACCCAGATTGCACCTATTTAGCAAAATAGCAGAGGAAATCTTACAAGTTTTCCTAGAGACTGAACAATTTGTATTTTTATGACTTGGCACTATGCACGTCTTTCAACATTAGTAAATATATTTAAATATACACAAAAGTTCACAGTATATATAAACAGATGAAGTGTTCACTGGAAAAGTAAAATGTACGGAAACGTCGCCATGCGACGTCCACAAAAGTCATCTTTTAAAATTAGCAAATAGAATATGTTACATTCATTCATTTCTTAAAAAATGAATAGTAAGCATGGACTAATGTCAACTTGTTCTAAATATTTAAAGAAATAAAAGAAAATATCTGTTATTCAACTTTTAAGGATGTGAATTTAAGCATAGATCCAATTTGGGTACTCCTCATTACAGAATCATTGATCGATTGGAGGACTGTTCAAACCCATTTTCTATGATTCAATATGGATTCAAAATCAAATTGGTGGAAGCATATAGTAAATAATGTTACATCTATAAAATAAACACAGAATGGAAACTTTTGTCTAGATCATAAATAAACGTAGCATCGTAGGTGAAGAAAATGTCAAAATAGGTGCAATTTGGTACCCTCACGTTATATACAGAATGTTGCGGGGTTAAACATGTTAGTGGGACCCCAACCTCCCCTAACCTGGGACAGTGGTGTAACAGTACAACATAACAACGAACTATAAAATTCAGTTCAAAAGGCTTAACAATTCAGATGAATACAAATAGAAATACATCTAACAAAAACATAGAGTGGACGTGGCCGGGTACTTGTATATCCCAACAACAAAAGTCACTAAGCACAGATCTGAGAGTACTTGCAGTTACTGACAGCTAGTTCAAAGCCACCAACAACTAATAGAAAACATCATGCATCTAAGACTAAGTTCATTATTTTTATACTTCTGTAGATTATATTTAATCTTAGTTTTTCCTTCTGTTTAAGAGATAAAATAACAGACATAATGTTCAACATATTTGTTTTAAGACGGCTAATTTGTGTTATATTTTCACCTATATTCTTTTATAATAAGATACATACTAAAGAGACAGAAAGACATAAATTTTGCCTCCAACGGAAAGCGAAAACAGACCAAGAAACAGAAAACAGACAATTTTCCAATGTCCTTTTTTCACGGAATTAATGCAACTTCAGAATGGCAGGCTTTCATATCAGTCCCATTATTGTCTTTATAAAGTAGAAAGAAGCAATGAAGAATAGAGAATAAAGTGGTGCTTAAATATAAAGAAAAGAGAATAACAGGCAAAATTCATAATAAATAATGAAAAATGGTATAGAATATTAAAGAATACAGAAATGAAGAAACTCCATCCATACCCTTTTATAAGGTGCGCAGTTTTTTTTTTTTTTTTTTTGCTTTCTAAATCTTTCTGTTTGAACCGGTCCTGTTCTGGTTTTCTTACTACAAGGAAACTGCATGTGAAATTTATATGAAGAGATCATGTACATACACTTTGTAGATATATAATTATATATATTTTCTTTGTTAATGATTGAATTTATGTCGGTTCAAAGCTCCATAGAGCTATGTGGGCAGCACCGTTATTCCGATGCCCTTTAGTCCGACACCACATTGGTCCGACACCCCAATAGTCCGACGCCCTATTAGTCCGACACCCCAAAATTCCGACGGCCCAATTGGCCGACACCCTAATAATTCGATACATAATTTTTGAACAATATTTTGTATAAATGATCTTTTTTTTTCAAGAGGATAACCCAAATAGTTTAAAATAATCCTACTGAGTGTTCTAAAAAAATAACATATTCATAAAGTACATGTATTAAAAATGTGCTTAATGTCCAGTGGCAAATATTACATGCATGTTCAGAACAATTTAACAATAAACACAATAGGTAGGTCATGTAATAGACGCCATCTGGGATGAAAGAAGGTCAATGAAACTTGGACTACCACTGGACAATGAAAGCATATTGAATAGGGACAGGAATTTGCCCTGCTGCAGGCTCAGACAAAAGGCCACCGACGGCCCCTCAAAGAGTTAATGCAAATGTTCTTAACCTGCAGAGATCATGGCACTCTCTTTCTATACGAGGCATCGGATCAAACGTGACCAATCTCACATTTGTTGAAAATTATACATCCCGCACAATTTTACTATCGATGTTATAAACTTAAACTCGCCAATTTTCGAGTGTATTATGAACATTATCATTTCCATAGCTCTCAGTGTTGTTTTAAGTTTTCGATCAGTATAGATGAATGGAAATGATAATGTTTGGAAAATAGTCCGTCTTTATGGTAAAATTACAGTTTTACTGTATCCGAGACCTAATCACATGAACATTATTCTTTATGATGAGAGACTGCACTGCTGCTGACATTTCCTTGGTAGAATGTGTTCACATATGGAACAAATCTTGTCCTTATGTCCCACGTATGTGTCATCAATTGCTCATGAAACCACTTGACAGAACTTTGTAACACTTCGATACAATCTTTCTCTCATGATGTACTTTTCAAAGGACAATTTATAAAGTGTTAGGTCCATAAATAATACCATAAAAAGCATGTTGGGAATAACAACTTTTTACAAATTAATGCAAAATATTTGATGCAGTATCTATTGTTATAGGTTTCCAAAAATGGATCCCACCAGAACAAAAAGAATAAGTCTATGAGGAAAATAAAGGCATAGATCAACAACTAAAAATTGTAATGTACAGATAATATATGAGATCGAGATAGAACTGGTAAGAAAGATGACAGTAGAACATTTTGGAAATAATTCGAAAGGTAGGTATAGCTTTACACTCAATTAAGATTTGTTTAGGTAAGTATTTTCAGTTTGTCCGTATTATTTTATTTCAATAACATGAAATGTTGTAGTGCGTTCATGAGACAACAAACCAACAACGATCATATTCAAAAGAATAGAGAGCAGCTTACAATTTTCAACTATTGAAAGATGTCAATAATGTTAACAAAGAAGTCTATGGAATTACATATCCGTACACACAACTTCTCAGTTAACTGTTTTACAGATTGCATTGATATTGTGCTCGAATAATCAGATTATGTTAATATATGTGTTTTGGTGCCGATCCAAAGATGAGTTTCACAGCAGGACATAGTTTAACATAGGAACCTTAAGAAAATACAAACAAAGATCTCCTTCTCTGAAACTGAATTACAGATTGAAATGATAATATAATAAAATTGCCACTGTTACTAATAATGAAAAATCCACAAAAGAATACTTTTTTTAATTTTAAACTCCTGTATAAAATAATGAAATGTTGTAGGATTGCCAATGAGACAACTATCCACCAAATTTGAGATGATGTGGATGTTAACAATTATATACAACTATGCAGCCTTCAACAATGAGAAAACCCATACCGTATAGTCGGCTTCACAAGACCAAGACATGAAAAATATGAAACAATTCAATTTAGAAAAATTAACGACCTAATTTATAACAAAACAATTTAAGAATGTTAGAGTGCAGCCCATATTTTAAACATGGAAATTTGCCAACCCAGACTTGGGGCGCTAAAATTCCTCGGGAAAGGGGGATTTTATACATAAAATGTATACCTTTTCATATATTGCATAGATAAAACTGTTACCTCTTCCCATATTGTTTGGGTTTCGTGGTGTGTAATGTAAGAGTGAAAACCAAAGCGTCAAAAGAGAGAACATTGGTTGATAAAACACAGACGAAAGCACCAAGAAAGATGACAGATGAAGAAGTTATGGGAACTTTATTGACCTTATATATTTCTGATAGTTTTCCGACCTATTCACATATTTTCAAGCTTGAAAAGGTGACCTATTCCAGCAGCACGTCCTATCACCTTGTATATAGGAGTGGACCCCCAGTAAAATTCTTCTCCAAATCGTATTAGAATCAGTTTTCAATTAGGTAAATCATACATTATTCCATTCTTTTTCATTTTCTCCATGTATAATATGAACCTTGTATTAACGTTTTACCACCTTTAGCAATGCATGTACACTATCCACATTATGTAATGGTTGACCTATATTTGACCTTATTACTGGCCTTTAAAATGATAACATTGAAATCTGACAGTGTTATAATCCACTTTTTCCTTTCCAGAAACAAGTTGGCAAAGATATATATCACATGCATTGGAAGAGCAGTGGAAAATAACATTGAAGCAGAATTATGAAACAGTGATTAAAACATCAAATTGAGAGAGGAAAAAAAAAAACATTTTGTAACTCTTTCATGCTGTTCATTCTTAAGATTACTTTTTATTGTACTTGCAATGGAGGTTATTGCAGTAGATAAAAAGAGAAAATTAAACATTCGAGATCTTCATCTTGTTTTATTCAGTTAAGAAAAAAATCAATTTTGATGAGCAAACCATGTATTTAAATGGTCAACAAATATACGTTAGTGACACATCTCCATTAAGAGAAAACGGTACAATTACTTTTCCCAGCACTAGGTTGGCCCTTATGTGTACCCAAGGCAGGTGAAGGAAGTCAACTTAGGAGCGCTGTGATTGGATGTAAGGGTACAATATATCTTTTATTTATCTATAATGAATAACCGCAGTGTGTATATTTACAATATAAATTTTAAAACTATTGAAATATTTTCTAGAGAATTATTCGAAAAGACTTCCATAATTTCATAAATTTGGTGTAAAATGACGGTGGGCATGGATAAAATAAACAAGCTCCGTTGGAAGTTGGTCATGATACTATTTGGCTTCAATTTTAAAACAGAATAATAAAGTACTAACACCACACATAACTGTTTTATCCAGTTTTTATTATAAAAATGTTAAATTTAGAAAATGTTAGTATTGTCACCTATGGCATAATAAATAGTACCGTTTTCCTTAATCCCGATAGGGAGTGTACACGGATTCCACTGTACCCTCGCAGCTCTCAAGGTGTGCTCCGTAAACGGAGGGATCTACGTACATACATACATACTTAGCCACCTGACAACAATTGTCAGGAATAATGTAAGATTAGTAATCCAGGGTTCTCACAAGGTGAGTCCATGAGTCATGGACTCATGAAAATCTGTCTAGACTCACCATTTTCAAAACTGGTGAGTCCAAAGATGCATCAAGATTGAAATATTTTGTATAAACTGAACACGCATATTATCATTTTTTTGCAAAAGTTTAAAAGAAATCTGAATTTAATCTCATTTCATTGCTCTTTTAGGTCATGGAGACCAAAATGATAAATAATATTGTAATAAAATATCTTCATCTTACTGTTGGACTCACCATGGCCAAAAATAACGAGTCCCTGGACTCACCTTTAAAATCCTTAGCGAGAACCCTGTAATCATGTTTTAAGTACTAGTATTGAATATTTTCAAAAGTAACTCAAATCCATGTAACTTGTAATATGAGGTATATTTGATTAAGTCATTTTAGCTCACCGGGCCCGAAGGGCCCCATGAGAGCTTATGCCATCACTTTGCGTCCGTCGTCGTCCGTCGTCTGTCGTCGTAAACTATTTCAAAATCTTCTCCTCTGAAACTACTAAGCCAAATACCTTCAAATTTTAAATGAATGTTCCTTAGGGTTTCTAGTTTATAAATTATATCCGAAATTTTGATCCATCAATAAACATGGCCGCCATGACTAAAATAGTACATAGGGTCAAATGCAGTTTTGGCTTATATCTCAAAAGTAAAGCATTTAGAGCAAATCTGACATGGGGTAAAATGTTAAACAGGTCAAGATCTACCAGCTCTGAAATTTTCAAACAAATCAAACAAACCATTGTTGGGTTGCTGCCACTAAATTGGTAATTTTCTGTCTTACTATTTCAAAATCTTCTCATCTGAAACTACTTGGCCAAATACCTTCAAACTTTAAATGAATGTTCCTTAGGGTATCTAGTTTATGAATTGTATCCGAAATTGTGATCCATCAACAAACATGGCCGCCATGACTAAAAATAGAACATAGGGTCAAATGCAGTTTTTTGCTTATATATCAAAAAGTAAAGCATTTAGAGCAAATCTGACAGGGGGTAAAAATGTTAAACAGGTCAGGATCTACCAGCCCTGAAATTTTCAAACAAATCAAACAAACCATTGTTGGGTTGCTGCCACTAATTTGGTAATTTTCGTCGTCTCTCGTCGTAAACTATTTAAAAAATCTTCTTCTCTGAAACTACTGGGCCAAATACATTCAAACTTTAAATAAATGTTCCTTAGGGTATCTAGGTTAAAATTGTATCCGAAGTTTTGATCCATCAACAAACATGGCCACCATGGCTAAAATTAAAACATAGGGTCAAATGCAGTTTTGGCTTACATCTCAAAAACTAAAGCAGTTAGAGCAAACGTGAGAGAGAGTTAGAGTGATGATTAGGTAAATATTTATCTATTATGAAATTTTCATGCCAATTGGAGAATTTGGAGAATTTATTGTTGGGTTACTCTTAGAAGTAGTTATTTATTAGGAAATTTTAGATTTTGATTATTTTCTTGAAAATTATAGTAAATAAGAAGAAAGTGTACATGAGAAAATAGTATTGATCTATCCGCATGAACATGTTCAGAACAAATTGCCAATCTGTTGTTGGGTTACTGTTGGAAATTTTTTTGGGAGAAATTATAGTTTTGGTTATTTCCATGAAAGATTTATTTTCACAATTTTCTTCTTGAATCATTACTTTTCTCTGAAACTACAAGACTTTTAATTCAACTCCTTTTCACCAGGTTTACTTATAGATAATAGATCAACTTAGAATTTTGTTCCAATACAATGATTTTTAACCAATAGGGATTATGTATTGCCATGCAATAATCACAGAATTCTTGTTATATTTCATCTCCTAAGCACTAAGAACATACCGGTAACTTAGATATTTATTTTGAGGCATATATGACCCCAAAAAAAAAAGGTGTATTTTTAAGCAAACACCGATATACATTATTTCTCAAAATATAAACCATGATTGATGAATGAATTAAGCTTTAACAAATCAGGTGAGCGATTCAGGCTCTTGAGAGCCTCTTGTTCATGAAAGGAGAAGGTCTCCTTGTGGGAATGTATGTTCAAAAGTTAATATATGTACCAAATGACATCCTTCAGACATTAATCAGTCTGTTGGAAATCAGTCTTTAGATTTTTATACTTTTTACCTCTGTATGTCTGTCTGTAATATGCAAATCCATCACAGTTGTCTGAGGAACTACAAATCAAGAGTTTCCTGAAGTCATCAGTCCTCATGTAAACATGCTATACTGAGTAATGTAGTTTAAATTTCACCCCTTCAACTTCCCGTTACCAGGATACCTATATATTCTAACACCAAATTTCATATATTTTTTAGTTAAATATGCTCTGCAGTTAAGGTTAATAGGACAGATTACAGATATTAAGAAGAGTTACCCTCAATGCAGATACTATTCACAATACACAAATTACATTTTGTGCTGTGTAATTTATTGCATGTGTATTATTTGTTGTATTGTTATAAATGTCTTGTATGTCGGTTAAAAGCTCATTAGAGCTTATGTTGTCTCCGTTTGTATACTTTGCCGACTCTAAATAAAGCTTATTTATTATATCAAGTGAATGAAATTGCAGCATGATTAATGTATACAAAAAAAAGGAAATCTACCAATGACTGTCAATAAATTTATTTAACCATTAAAAATCTTACAATGGGCATATAAACGGAAATGTATTTATGAGAATTAGGACTGGAAAAGTGGTTGTATTATAATTATTCCCTCAGCACACAGCATAAACTTTAAGGAGAAAAACATAGACTGTTTAGTCTGAAGGTACCTGTCCAGTTAGGATGACATGTCTTCTAGCAGATTCTCTCCTTGTGGTGAACTAGCATGTTAAAAATCAGCTCAGTGTAATATTGGTCTAGTACAAAATAGGGTCATTATTTATATCTGAGTATCATGTCCTCGTCCTGATTATGCACTTAACTTGCCACTGGATGACAAAACATCCATCCATCCATCTTCTCAAAAGTAATATACCCAGGTCCAATGTTCAATTCTTGTTAAATATGTTTTGATTTGACCCAAGCAAGACACAGATACATGCAATATGGTATTGTCAAATATAACACCTATATTAATAAGATCTTACTAAAACATAAACCATATAAAACATGAAGCCAAAATATTAAAAAGGCTAAAGTAACTGTTAAAGAGCTGGACCTAAAGCAAAACCAAATCAGAACAAAAAATCAGAGAAATAAAAACATAACAAAATCATCAACATGTCATAATATAGAAAAGGAATGGAAACGAGGTAAGTGTCAAAAGAACAATTAACCCAACCCGAATGTACAAAACAACCTAAAACCTTTTAAATTGGCATCACTGTATCCATTCAAATGTAAACATTGTAAGTAATTGTAAGATATATAAACTAATTCAAAAGTATACCTGATATAGAAACAAATTAAAACCTTTAAAAAGATGCACATCTACGTACTTAAACAAAGGACATCTTTTTTATGAACACAGCGATCTAGTAAACCATGCACTGAAACAAGGTAATATATACTTAACACATTAATGAAAATTCAGTACAGATACAGTACTGACTTAATCAGTATTATAATGAAACAGTACTGAAGAAATCAGTAATGAAACATTACTGACGAAATCAGTACTGAAACAGTACTGACGAAATCAGTACTGAAACAATACTGACAAAATCAGTACTGAAACAATACTGACAAAATCAGTACTGAAACAATACTGACGAAATCAATACTGAATTTATAGAATTAGTAATTGTACCGTTTTTGCATAATAATAAACAGTACTGAATTAATAGAAAGTATAACATTACAAGTTTTCAGTCTTGCCGAACAGTACTGATATGTACGAGGGTATAAATGTACACAAAAAAAACGTGGGTAAATTCTTGGTAGTGTATATGTATTCTCTTTTGAAATCAAATTAATACATTTTGATTAGCAAAATTTTACAAAAAAATGTGCAATTTCATATCAAAATCCTTTAACAGCAACATGTAGCGCTGAATTAATTTGTTATTTTATAAAATTTGTAAAATTATGAAACAATATCAAGAATATGATGTAGAGTCTTCAATTTGCAATTTTAAGTAGGATTTGACATCTTTTAGATTTTTAACTTATTATTGTAAGAAATCAGGGCCGTGGATTAGAACTTGTTTAATAGGAGGCATTAGAATAGGCGGGGTCTTGGTGTCTCCTAAACCGCCCGAAGTTGGGCAGTTATTCGTGCATTAGCCTGCTTTTTGTCTTTTCCCGTGATATTTTTATTTGGTTTTAGAGAAACTTTTCAAACCTCAAAACTACAAGAGCATTCTTCCATAACTGATCATTTTGATTATGAATTTCAAATTCTCCTTTTATTATTTGTCTTTTAGTTTGGTGAAGCTATTAATGAACATTGTTAATATTAATTTTATTAAAATGATTTGTCAAACTCTTAATTTTTTCGTATTTGCGATAGAACAGTGTACTTGTTCTATTAAATTTTCTCATATCTCGAGAAAGATATAGCAAATGTTCTAGCATGCTTAGATATGACCTTCCGCAAGATCATTGTTGCAGATTGAAATTCTATAGACAAAGGTCTTATCAAAATAGGAACTGGGTTACAACTACAACTGCTTTTGTTTAAAAATTAAGGCGTCGTCGTCATGTAATTGGGCTGCATTTCAAATTTTGAGCGCATTTGGAGCACGTTGAACTACATTTTAATATGTGAAAGGTGAAATATTTACTACTATAATGCAGATCAAAAATTTGTGAACATGATCTTTAAGTGTATAGATGTAGAAAAAGCATCTATACAAATCAATTCTATTCCTTTTTAATTTAAATTTCTCGAAAAATTGCGTCCACAGATTTACACGGATACGCTTTATTTACTTCAATATTGGTGTTCATATTTTTCCTGCATCACTCAACCTTTGTATTTAATGATTAAGACGGGAAAAAGTATCTGGTGACCACCTTATATTTTCACACCATTTAAGCAAAATGAGCACTGCGATAACACCAATTTCAAATAAAATTCTACCACGATGTTAGGCAATTAAACTGCAGTTTTCGTTGCTTTTTTTTATCCCCATCAATATTCTATACATTTTAGTTTCTTTTTTGTAATTATTTAAATCAATTGTATCTCTAGAATCTACATATTAATGCTGCATATATCTTTTTACATTTTTATATGCATATGTAGTTATGAAAATCCGAAATATTGTCCAACTATGTTTACATAGTCTTAGTTAAAGTCAGTTTGTAAGATGATGCATTTGTAAACAGCAGTTTAGTTTGTAATTTCATCAAGTATATCAAGAACAGTTCGTAGTGTTTCAACAACCATGCTTAACTATATTATTTTGTGATGTCCATAAAGTTTCTTCTAGTTTGCAAGAACCGATTTTCCCGGTAGAGCATGTATTATCTTGATCATACATCAGATAAATTCAACGGTGACTTGGCCTTCATCTTTCTTAGCATGGTGATTTTACTTAGAATTGCCATAAAAATTCTGACAACTGCTAACAATGACAAAATTTAGGTAGTATGCCCGACAGTTCACAATAATAATACTTCGCATTTGGAAGGCTTAACTGATTCTAGTCTTGACAGCATCAAGTGTACAGTATCAAGACCAGACATTTTTTTTTATTTGTATTTCTCTCTTGTATTATTTTTTTTGTGGGCCGGCAATAGGAGGCAACTGCCTACATGCCTCCACGTAATTTACTACCCTGGAAATACAGGGCAAATACGCCCAACTCCTTCGATTTTGCTTTTCAGGTGTTTTTTCTTTTTTTTCACTTTAGAGCTTGACATATTACTTTTTAACAATTAAACAAAAGATTTTGCACATTATTATAGTTGACCTAGATTGCAGCGTTAGTCTGGATATCCCTGTAATAAGTCGTCGGTGACCGCGTGCAAGGCCGTAACAACCATTGAGGCAAGTGATTTCTTTTTTTGTGTATATTATTATTAATATTATGACTTTGTTACATATTCATCATAATTTAATTATTGCATTTCATTTTAATGTTCTCCTCCTTTTGGATCCCTAAATAATTTTTACCGCTCGGAAAACATTAACCCAATATTCATTAGTACAAGGTTCCCGTTTTCTCATCTTTGTTTATGTCAAAAACACTGACTATTCTTGACAAAATGAAACTTTGGTTGAAAACAGGAACGTGTAGAAAGAGAAAAGATCCTCCAGATGATTAGCCGTAGATTATGTGTATTATTATAGCCCTAATGTAAAGTTATAAGACTGGTCAGTCTATGCCATAAAAGTTCGAGTTACGCATAGCCATGAATTTAATATTTTCAGCTTCTATAACTTAGTATCCTGAGTTAAAAACACCTTCAAAGTAATTAAAATATACTAGAATCTTATTTGTATGCATTTTGCATGGAAATATGTTTTCTTTAATGTACCGATCTTCAGTTCGTGATGAAAAACTTTGTCAATCCTGTACATTCACCCTTTAAAAGGATAAAAATCTGCATGTATATTCCAAATTCTGCGTCATCATCAATAAAGAAGCATCACTTTTGATTTTTTATTTAAGCTTATAATGTATATGTTCACCTTTCCGTAACTTCATAAAACTCACATTTTCAAATCTTATTCTATCTTTGTTGGTTCAATTGTTTTTCTTATTCAGTATTTGGAAATGGCAAAATACATCTTCCATCTGATGGATATAACATTGGCATATGCTACACATTATAAAATGCCAGAAATGCGAGGTTTAATTAATGTTACAGACCTACTCGTAAGTCTAAAGACTATTATTATTGGTGCGCAATGATTAGAAACACAGTATTGGCAGTATTTGGGCACAGCTTTATTACAAACTACATAATTATAAACACATATAACTAGAGAAACAGTTAAGATATGTATTATATATATAGTAAATAGATAATTAAATGAACGTAGTTACCTTTCATATTGGCAAACTACAAAAGATAACTAGATAACTAAATATTCACAATAAATGAAGCATCCAATTAATCGAATCCTGGGATACAGACATTCATAAATTTTCATGTGGTGGGTCCTGGGATACAGAGACCCACAATGTCAAATGTTTCGGATACTGAATGAAATATGACGCAAAATGACGCATATTTAAAGGAAACGCAGCGAAATTTGCCAAATTGACCAAGGCAGTCATAAATGACTCACGGGTCAACCGCTATTTAGAGCACATAGAGCTGCGTAGAAACTATGTGCCAAATACAATAAAAAGATATAGAAGAGCTATATATATTTAAAGAAAACTAACTATCTTCTGAATTCAAATGAATATCATACAATTTCATAATTTACATTGGGGAAAGTATGTGGTGAGTAGACAAGGAAGTCCTATATCTGGGTATCGTATGTAATGTCCCCTTGGCGAATAATATAACTAGCTAGTGAGCTGTTTATCCTCTGCCTGGTTTTATCCATTGCTTCTGTATCAGTGAAGTAACGCCAGGTTAGTCTAGGCAAAATCTAAGACCATACCAATGTGGTATTTTGTAAAAGTTCTGAAACTTTATTCACATAATTTTTAGTCTATTGCGTAACACTCCTGTCTTAATGTCTCTTAAATCATTTCCCCTATGTGTAAAACCAGATAAGTGGGGGTTCCTCATATCGAAGCATCTGCTTGATCCTATTCAGTAGATCATTAAGCCTCATTCCGCTTTTTCCAAACCACCATAACCGAATTTCATTTTATCTAGTCCAAGATGAATGCCGCCTGGTCTCATTCTAGCTTGAATAAATGCATTTTTCACTAAGGAGGAACCAACAAATCCAAATGGTAATTGGTGAACCTTCAATTCTAAAATAGCAGTTAGTGCCACTAAAGTGATTGCAAGTTCATTACACAAAATTATGAATAAAACAAACAGTTATAGAATTGTTGTATTCGAATATATGAACGAAATGAATCAGACTTCCACCTACCCATAGCCTGAATTTCAAAGTCAAATAAGCCATTCACGGCAGCGCTTGTGGTAGCGCATATCCTGAAGGAATGAGAACTTTATTTCCCTTGACTTAATCCCAAAATATTCAGTGACTTTTTTAGGACTCCCGAAAATTGGTATCTAGTGATAGGAGTTCCATCAAAATGACAAAACAATTGACCAGCGACATATGGTCTAATTTTTAAGTAATTACGTAAAGCAAAAACTGGACAAACATCACCAGGCTGCTCATCAATATTAATTGTGGTTCCTTTGCAGCACTGGTCAGTCTTAGATGAAAGTAAACGGAATCACTAGATATATTTGTCTTAATTTATTTATACTCAAGTGCATGGGATTTGGTTGGTCCGTGTTTTGGTCAGTGGTTAGTTAGCCAACGGAAACCAAAAAGGCCAAGGAAAACGAAGCTTGGAAGAGTTTTGTTTCAAAATCATTATGACAAACAGCAGGTAGAACGTTATAAATCTTATACAATAAATCACGTGTTATAGGTAACCTAGCATCCTTTGGTCTACGCTGAGAACGCTTCATTCCTTCAAGGAGCTTTCTGACAACAAAAGCATTAAACAGTCTGTATAATTGTTTACCTGACTGAAAAACGCAACCCAGAGATACATGATTTGACAGTTAGTGTAAACAATATTTCATTTTGAAAATAATAACGTAAACATTACAATATAACAGTTTTATTAGGATTAGAAAACAAGTGAATTTTCACTTTTACAAATTCCTCTTCCAACAGTTGATACCGCAGTTCCGGTGAATGACATGTAGGCAATATAGTTATGTGATGTAAGGATGGGCCACAGATCGTCGAATTGGAATAAAGCCCTGAAATCTTTAAATGACCGTAAAGCATGTTGATATACCTTCGCCGTATTAGGTGCGACTACTGATACAATAATTATTAGTCGGTCAATTTCAGTTTGGAGATCAGGTCTATGAACTCCTGACAGAGGATTATTTCTGGTGTTTCCTCCGCCATTGGTGCGAACTTGTCTAACTGAAAGCGAGAGAGCGTTAGATATTTTATTTTGGCAACTTCAATATGTTTTGCCTTAATGTGGTATTTTATTTTTGTTGTGTGTGTTAATGTTAAATTTTACTTGATCCTGTTTGGGGTTCAGATTTGCAAATATCATTTTCATTAGATAATAATCTATTTTTATTAAAGGATGAATTTCATTACATTACATTGTGTAGATAAAGTTGTTGACATTGATAGATAAGTTGCTGATCTATATTAGTTTGTGACAAATGAAAGAAAAATATTGGGAACTATTAATTACATATATAAAGTTTGATTACGCTAAGTGTTTTTAAATAATGTTCACCTGTTATCAGATAAGAAAGCATGTGGTAAATATCAATCACACAATTATAATTGGAGTGACAGATTAATTTGAAAATTTTCTGTTTCCTAAGTGTTGATGATGATAAGCTCTGTAGGACAGTATAAATATAGTTTGAAATTTACTGTTCATTATTAGACATTTTGAAGATAATTACAGATAAGTTTTATAGATTTTTAAAAGACATTGTATTAATGATAAATGACATTTATGATTTTTTTCTTTTCTTTGGTAAATTTTTGAAGAATTTTGTGGTAGGTTTGTTTGCTATTCTATATAAACTAATTTTCTGAATGCTATATATATATTTTTTTTTGATGAAGCGAACTCCTTTAAAAACTAAGCTTATATTGTCTATTAATAAACATATATTTAGATTTCTGATTTTGGGCCCAGTTTTCAAGTTGGTCCAAATCGGGGTCCAAAATTAAACTGTGTTTGATTTCAACATAAATTGAATATATATAGGGTTCTTTGTGAAACGCTGAATCTAAACCTGTATCTATTTGATAATACCACATTGAGGTCCAAAGGGTCCTAAATTAAACTTTTGTTTGATTTCATCAAAATTGAACTCTTGGGGTTCTTTGATATGCTGATTCTAACAATGTACTTAGATTTTGGATATTGGACCATAATAGGTAAATATCCGATTTCAAATTTTTGTCTTAAATTCTGACTAACATGTAATGTTATGTCATCGTCAAGGCTAGGCGAGTAACTAGGTGTTTGCATGAACATTGAATGATCTTGACTAATTGCATTACCTGGTCGATTTGTAACATCAAATGTAGGGGCCATTACTGATATTCCTCCTGAAGTTGAGGGATGGTTAGATACTGGATCTGGTACTGGTTGAGGCTGTGTTTCCTCTTGCCGTGATGTAGCTTCTAATGTTGAAGTTTTTGAAGTGGCTTTCCGCTTTTTCCTTGACCCTCTTGTGTTCATCTTATCTAAAACTATAAGAATATAATTGAACAAACAAACAATATTGCTTTATACTATAAGTAAGGAATTTATTAAATAGCGACCTCGAAAAGTTCATTGACACCTATAACCAAGTACGCTAACCTTTCACTGTCACAAATAAAATATTTAGTTTAATTATGTAAAGGGAAAACGATACACAAATGTCGGTCAGCGTACGATAACAAAACAAGTTGCTTTCTTTAAAAAGAAATGCAATCGTGAACCTAAATGCCTGTTTGGCATGAAATATCAGATAATTGTTAATTAAAGATGCATGGTTTTATCTCATTTCTGTTCTATAAGACATAGAATCTGATGTGGATTGTTAATGTAGATGTAACTGCTGTGGAGCAAAATATTCTTGTTAAAGGAATGATTTCTCTATCTCCGCTCCCTCCGCGTCTAAGACAACATTACAACATGCTAAATAGGAGTCACCCAGGATATGTTCCATTCTGAGGTGCTGTTTTGAAACAAGAGTTAGTTTTCTGGATAAAATGAAATGCAAATGTGAAGAAATTTAATGAAATCAATCATGATTATTTGTTTTGTAGCCAGTTTGAAAATAGTTCAAAATTCTTTCAAGCTTTTGGAGTGAAACAGTTTGAAACCTCATCTTTATACTTGTTCAAACTAATCTCACTTTTCATTTCTAGCTTGTTCTTTTGTAAATTAACCAAAAGAAAATGAAGTTGTTGCTTTGTTGTTTTTATACGGTTGTGTACATGTGATAAACAGAAGGAAGCAAGAATGACAGGGCCAATACAAAACAGTTCATGTCCAGTACGCAATTACAAAAATGCTGTTTTGCAATCGACTGTACGTTGAATACCGATATTCATTTTAAGAAAAATAATTTCTACTAAGCTAGGTTTTTACTTTGTGTGTGTGTGTTTTTTCTACGAACATATCGTCCTAACTTGTCGCGAAACACGCTCTGGGTCTCTGTCTACTAGACTCTCTAACTTGGCTTATGAATACAGATTGCCGCGACTCCTTGTTAATGAATTGACGAAATTCCCAGAAACTTGCAATGATTCTTCTATAGATAGGACACGAAGCTGTGCACCTGCTACTTTATGTTTTAAACTGATTTATTTGGGGAGGGTTTCACTTGCCAAAACTAAAGAATTGACTTAGCCATTTATAACAATATTTTTGGAGAGGGTAGTCGACACAGGTGTCCCTTGGAAAATTCACACAGTCCCCCACCAATAAAACATGACAAACAGATCTCTTATATGATGAAATAATCATGACTAAATAATATTTACCTTTCTGGTATTATAAGTACGTTAACAATTGCTAATCTATTCTCGCAAACCACATACCAGTAGTAATTTGCAATAGTTTTCGATGCCAAACATCGAGGAATGTATCAAACCTCATTTGTTTTATTACAATTACCATATGTTTTAAAAAATAGAAAATCATCGCCTCACGCCAAAGAATATCACTCAGTGTTCGTGAATCGTTTTATATCTATAGATTAGTTTTAAGGACTCAAACGCATATTCATTTATCAACTGTTTCGATATGACATCATTTTGCATTTAACTAGAGGCTTATAAAACTGTACTATATTTCTCTGATTTAACACACCCAAAAGGTGCCTTTTAAATTTCGTCTAAACTTCCAGGGTTAACTGGCATTGTTTTATATAAGATTAATAAAAAAAAAAAATATGGACATATGGTATGATTGCCAAACAGACAACTATCCACTAGAGTTCAAATGAAGTGGGTGTGAGCAATTATTGGCAACCATACGACCTTCATGGTCGTACTTTATTCTGTTTTGTTTCTACTTTGATGACGGTTAAGAATATTTTCCCCAATATATTCTTGAAACGATTATGGTTACTCCATTAGGTAATCCACCTATGTAATTTTGATTTACAGAAGTTTAATTATAATTATATTTTTTTCTATACGCATCTTTCTTGGACGTAGAATTTAAAGAAAATGAAAGGATATGGAGTAAATGTACATGGGACAAAATCGCACACAATACATAGAAAACATAGAAAATTACCAATGAATAGGGCTTTAATTCCTGTTCTTCGTCTTGACAGTTGATGTAGGGTCTTCAACAATGAACGAATCATTCATACTCTACAACAAGGTCAAGACGGCCCCTAGCGTCGACTTAAGCGGTACTATTGATAAAACCAAACCACAGTTCACCTTCTTGTTCCCCACCCGCCTCGGAGTGCCAACTTGTGCGATGCTTGTGTACGAAAAGCTGCTTAAATTGACTTCGCTCTTTTTAATTTTGCTGAACAAAAATGGCTAAGTTTTAAAATCATAAAACACCCTATCCATTGACGGTCACCTTTTCGTTTTAAATCTTACCTCCAATGGGAACACAGCTTGTGTTTCAGAAAACTTCACAAATACATCTCTAATCAATTAACAACTGATGTAGGATATCAACTACATGCTAGGTAAACACATATCTCTACAGCAACGGTAAAACGCTAATGAATATTCATTAGATCAATTAATTACCTATTTTGCAGATGACCCTAGAAAAGAACAGATGTTTTCCGAAAAGACAGTAGAGACTTCCGGTATTCCGAAAGACTACAACATCTAGCCTGGCATCATGACCCAATCTAATACTTCGTCGATCTACTGTCGAGCAGAGAGCCAGGATCCCAGGCTATACAACATCAACCAATATATATGGGTTCAGGGTTCAACCAAAATTCATCTGGGTTACACGTGCAAAGAGGCTGATTAAACAACCTGTACCGAATGATAAGGCGGTGGCAGACTGCTACTAAAAATAGAGCACACAAGGTTATAACCTGGTCGATGCAGT
Source organism: Mytilus coruscus (assembly GCA_017311375.1). Classification (NCBI taxonomy): domain Eukaryota; kingdom Metazoa; phylum Mollusca; class Bivalvia; order Mytilida; family Mytilidae; genus Mytilus; species Mytilus coruscus. The sequence goes on along the minus strand of JAASAO010000240.1, from coordinate 31,718 downwards.
TAAGCGTACACAGTGATAATTAACCAGAATATTAAACGTTATTTAAATCACATCTATTATGATAATAAAAACCTCTATAATGAAGCATGTAATGAAACAGACAGCTAACAATCTTTCTATTACATTTATAATGTTTCTTAATATCAAGACAATGATGATACAAACAGAAAGGAAAAATAAAAAAAATAATAAAGTAAAATAAATATAATATAATAAAATGAACGAAACAAAATAATAATAATTATGTCGAGCATGCATAATGTTCAATTAGCAATAAGCTGTGACCGCCGGAGTGATATTTTCGCAGATCGGTGTCAAGCGTTGATATGAAATACAATAAAACTTATAGATCTCTATGTAACATTACATAAAGAAACTTTAAGTAGCTCAATTATCATTAATACAAGACGCCGATCGCTACCTCCGGATAAGTAAAAGTATGAAAACATGTAAAATAAGCAATAAATTGAAATTTGATTTGCTCTGAAACATTTATATTCTAATAAACACACCACGATTCATACGGGAGAATAACTCTAATTATACCACCTGAGTTCCGGTATTGGAAAAGGACTAAAAACCTAAACAATCTGAATCCTGAATGTTTTAAATCACCAAAAAATCCGTCTGCTTCCGTCGAATGTAGTTATTAAAAGATAGCATGCGCAATCATACTGCGCGTGATCAATCAGATAAGTGATAATCCACATTAGACAAAAAGTGGAACGGCCAATGACACATATAGCTTACACTAATAACCGAATTTATGCTGAATTATAACTTCTATTACTTGAGACGGTAAACATCATTTTTAAAGTTTAAAGTTTAGAGATTATTCGTTGGCTCTTCCTGTAACAAGCGTATGCTGTGAGAGATCCTTCTCTTCTTTACGGATATGAAAGACTTGGGAAAGAGCATGCATGGATGAAGACAGATTATTTGGTCTAGCCATGCCACATGTTCATAGAGACAAAACACTAAGCAGGAAAACATCCTAAAGCGGTTTGATATTACTGGATTCAGAAATGTCCAACAGTTACACTTTGAATGAAATGTGGGCATTTTTCTAATTTGTCATGTTAATTGAATGATTGATGTTTAATGTGTGCGGTCTCCATATACATAGTTGTTAATTTTGCGTTTACCCAAAACCCCGGAGCTTACGGGGGCTTCGTCCCTGGTCCCCTAGCAGGGCTAAATTTCACTATTGTATACGATGTATCGGTTCAAAAGCAGTAAGGTTTAATATGACATTATACTGATTTTGTCATATATGTTTACAACAAGAATTTGTTTGGCTTTATTTATCCATAAAATGTTTCCAATTTGGTAGTTAACTGAAATAAATGTCTTTTAGGTAGTCATATTTACTTACATTGATTTTATAGGAGCATTATTCCTTTCTTTTTGCAGCGTTTCAAAGGTTATTATGTCTGTACTCCATCATTGTCATTTTTGTCATTCATTACAAGACGTGTTTTCATGTTACAGCATATTTCACTTACATGGCATGAACAGAAGTCTGCGCATTACGGATTCTGCTCAAAGCAAACATCCCTTTTGAGTATTACAATAAAACATTAAAACGATGATAAGTACCAAAAGAACAACCTCGAACTCCCTACTCCTCTGGAAAAATAATGAAAATCACACTTCAATGATAAACATGGAGTCAATAGTACAGGCACATCATGTGTGTGTGTGTGTGTGTGTTAGGTGGTGGTGGTGGTGGTGATGGTGGTTTTGGGTGGAGGGGTTACGTGTGCACAAACCTCCACCTTTGCCGCTTTGGATCATATATGGTAACAGTAAAATATGCAAATGAACGGAAAACTCAATAGTCCCACTACCAACATCATGACCACTAACTTGAAACAGGGAAATAAAACAACCTCTAATTTGAAAAGCATTTTGTTCAGAACGTGTGCATTACAATGAAAGGAAGCTAAGGTTGCCAAAAATGTTGGTTCGATACTAACACTCATGGGAAAAAGAGAGAACATCATTTCTAACATATTTATGAAGTCTAAGTAGCGCCGAATTGAAATGGCCAGTATTTGTGAGAACGTATTCATAAAATAGACCATCGAAGAAAAACCTATTTTGACTGAATCATGCCTGATTTCCTTTGCTGAAAGATGTCAGAACTTTTCCGAGTTTAAATACAATGTATGTGATTTTCCATTTTCAGTTCTATTGACGATATTTCAGTAGAATATTAAATGAGAAACACTGTCTTGTATAAGATTTCGTAGGGAACGGTATATTAACAGACACAAGAGAGACTAAAGATACCAAACTGAAATTGCCATTGCAAAAATCGAAAAACGTTTTAAAGATATTTTTAATATGAAAATAAGAAGATGTGCTATGAATGCAAATGAGACCACTCTCCACTAGTTCTGTCTGTAAAAGTGAAAATATCCAAACTGTCTATCGACATGGATAATGTGCAGAATCATTTTGCTTTTAAATAAAAGACCCTTTTCTTTTACACAAAAGGGAGATAAAACTCAATATTTAGACGACTATTTACCTGTTTGTCACCGCACTATGTTAGCTTGAGTTTGGTGAAACAAACTGTAATTAAAGAAGGCATTATCTGGTCCTACATATCGTTAAATTCTTTTATTTTTTTTCAAATTTGGTTAATTGAATTGATAAATTAATCAGACTAATAATTATAATATTTTAACTTTAGTACAGAAATATAAAACCCTTGTTATTTATTTCACCATTTGAATTAAAATGGCCCGTTTACAAAATAGTGTTTACTTTTTTTGTAAAATTTGATGCGATAAGTCTGAAGCAAATGTTTTAAATACGATTCAAATCATACAGACTAATGTCTTTTGAACATCTGAAGGATGCTATTATATAGATTACAAATACTTAATGATTTTCAAATTTCACGGGTCAAAAGTGACCTTCTCTTAACTTCACTTTTTGTATCTTTATTCGTGATGATTTAAGAACTAAATATGTCATTAAAAAAAAAATTCGTTTGGTTTCATTTTGAAATTATTCCATTCACCTTTTGCCGAAAAAAGTTATCACTAATAAGTTATGACATCATGGTGTTATGATCTTGTATTTTTGGTAAATTTTTTTCGGACAATTTAAGAATCACACTAATAGCATTTTTTTTAGAATCAATTAACATTATTCACTTGATGCACATAACCCAAATATCAAAATTTATACGAACAGACATCATTGATTCCAGATTTGTATATCCTACAACAAATAACAAACACAGAATTTGTTTGGATAAAGAATTGTCACGGCAACATTTAATCAAAATTTAAAGAACAAGATACATTACACAACTAAATTATTTGTCAAAATAAAATCTTGATGACGATTGAACTAAATAAATCATTGTATCAAAGCTGATATACTGAACACTGGTCTAGTCAGCAATATTTCAAAAGTAGCAGCTGGGATATCAATAGCCTGCATAAAATCAAGTAAACTACGTTCCTGTTGTGTAAATATGTATTCCATGGTGTTACCATCACGAATGGATGTATGAAGACTGGAGCATCTGAAAAATCAATAATAACAGCAGCAAACAAAGCTCTATTTCTAAATTTCTCAGCTTGGTTTTAAAAGTAAATGTGAACTATTAAAGTGTACGGATTTTTAAGGCAAACTCTCACATGCTCGAATTAGCATAACAATAGCTGTAAAGGACGACTCAATTTGCCAAGTCTGTCAGTACAGGTATTTGTTAATTAAATAAACGAATTTAATTTTAATTAAATTGAATTCTATTATTTCCGTAACTCGTTCCACAATTCAATATTTTATATGTAGTCAGCTGTGCCTGCTAGAATTAATAAAGTATGTAATTAACAATTTAAATAATAATCTGTTTAAATCTGTGAAATGAAATAGTGTCTCTTTTAATATGGTACATGTAATTGCAAATATCATAACAATAAAAAATCTCAAAAGATCAAGTCAACTATAAGTTTTTCCTCCTAACACTTCCGTCATTACAAATTCGAAACACGGCATAAAGCCAAATTGAATGTTGATGTTAGAATTTTAGCTCTCAACTGAAATTCCAATACCAAAAAGTTAACCTGTATTAATTTGCGTTATTTATTTTTAAAATGATTGTTTCCCAGGAAGTGATAAATTCAATTGCATCGTACCATTGTGTGGAATCAATTTTATCATTCATTTCCGTCCTGTTCATGGTAAACACTAAAATTTCACATATTAAAACAAAACATGCTGTCTGTTAGGTTTGGGTATATTATTATACTTCTTTACCATTTCCAAGCAAATATTGTAGGTAAGTGCCTTTTATAGGTTTTCCTTAATATATTTGACTTGTTAATCATTGTCATTTCAACTATTATGATTTGAGTGCTACTGAAGAATCTTATGTAAATTAAACGCGCGTCAGGCGTACTAAATTATAAGCCTAGTTTCTTCGGTGATTTTTTAACATAAAAAGAGATGTTAGGTCAATCCTCTATGACACGAACCCAACAACACATTCGTGTTTACCAGAGCTAGTACATTTCAAATGAAACTGATGCATGTTGTATACATAAGCAATAAGTCGAGACTTCTGGTTGTAGTAAATACATATAAAACTGCAGCGACAATTATATTTTCATGACAAAATTGTTACTGGAGGTACATAAATATGGTTCCCTTGGTCTTCTTTCGACCGACAGTAAACCCCGTGCCAAAGTGGACCGTCCGTTCGTCTGTGCGGATGTATAAATTCGTAGCCACGTCCGATCCAAATTGTCCACCTTTCATCCCAGTAGTCCCACCTTGCAGAGCCTACCTTTTATTAATTGTTTATTGTTTTAATCCCGAATATGCATGAAATAATTGCTACTGGATATTAATCAAGCAACAATCAATAAATCAATCCATTATTAAAAAATTAAGTATCAAATACAATATACACCTTTAAAGCATTACTATTTCATATTTGATAATACGTAATGTTTATATATATTTATTCTTGAATTTTTACGCCCCATTGATCGAGATCGATGCACATGTACATGTGAACAGAGAAAGACTGAAGATAAATGGACTGAGAATTTGTTCCATTATTGAATAAAAAATACCTATCTAACCAGATCAGAAAAATACAGCATCCGTTGTAGTAGAAAAGGCGGTATTGCATTGATGTCGATCTCTAACTAAATCTTATGGTCAAAAACATATTTCATAGGTTAATGCTGTATCGTTAATAATTTTTAATAATAATTTATCTTTTAGAAGGTTTTGAGCAGGCGTTATCATGGGAGAAAGCAAGAAACAAATGTAAGACAAAGAAACAGATTTTGTCCCCTTTGAAGTCCATCAGTCGAAATTTAGAAATTCACTACAGATCAGTTAAATCTGTATGGACAGCAAATTATGGTCTTCACTTAGGATGCACTAATGGTACAGGTAAGAACCAAAAGGTTGGATAGAAAGGTTACATATTTAGCTTATAAACCAATAAATACTGAACATTTATAAAACATAACATTTAACTGCATGAACTTGCAACAATGATCAAGATCAAAATTTTCATTCTTTTTAAATTTAACATTGAAAATTTATGTTCTCCTTCAAAGTTGTTTCCTATTATAACGTCAATAAACATTTAGTTATGATTTGTTATGATTCGCTAAAGGCATGTGAATTCCCTTTTCAGGGTTTTGTCTTGGTTTGAAAATTGAGCAAGTTCCGAAGAACGAATCACACCAGGGAATATGCCAGCAGGGTGGGTATATAGTTTTGATATGATATTAGAATTTTCAAGTTTTACTACCGTAAATATGCGTTGTCTGTTAGGGACATGCAGTTGATGTATAACAGTAAAAGAAAGCGCGTAGCATTAAAAGTTTCATTTAGCTGATTTATGCGGTTTTTCAATCTTGAATAGGGTTTTATTTTTACAATTACATAATGATAAATCACGATTACTCAAAAGAAAGCTGATAATATGAAAATTCTGACGCAATTCTCACTTTTTGCTACGATTGCCTTCTTAAACTTGCAATTGACTTATAATGCAATTTTCATATGATGACCTTAATGTTCTGATTTCTGAGGTGAAATGAAATAAAGTGAAATGTACATGAATCATAGAACGAATTTATATATGTAAGTCAGCGACGGCGTGTGTAATTATTCGTAAAAACTTGTGTTTTCCTTTGCTGGTAGTACGAAGTTTGTACACAATGTTTTATTTTTTTTAAAGAGAAATGACCCTTGAATTTATATGATTGTTCCATAGTTCTGAGACTTAATTAAATGGTTAACTAGTTGACAACTGGAACATTTATCAGAATAACAATACGTAATTTTATCGGATCACTACATGATCATTACATAATCTGTGGTTTTATAAAAGCAAACACCGTTTTGATTTTTGTAGTTTTAGAATTGTCTCTCTTCATTTATGGGACTTCAAAATTAGACAATTTGGAAGATATCGGAGCTTTATAAACTTTTTATACGTGGTTCTATAGCGACAAGGTCTGTTTAAATTTGTGAGGATTTAATTATGTCGTTCCAATTCATTGGATTTTAATCAAACAAAAATAGAAATTACTGGCATATCAAATGATAACTCAGTTTTTCTGAAAGGAGCTTTACCAAACTTCTACAAAATGCTAAGGAGTCTAGAAGTCTGAGAATTTATACTATTCATCGTGTATCCAGAGTAAAGTTTTAGTTTCATTTCACCTAATTCCATCAAATTTTATACCAATCTTACAGCCAGGAGGGGCTACCAGCTCCTTTTATTTTTGATTATTTTCCACATTTATTATTTTGAACTAGGACTTAAATGGTCTAAATGAGTAGGACGTGCGTACAAATTCATTTAGTAAAAGGTGCTGTATTTTAGAAAGTTCACTGTTTCAAACATTGTGATTCGTCTAGACCACATTTACAAGGATGCGGAGATTTCGCAACGTCATTTACGATGACCGAAGTTGAAATTATAAATTAATCCCTTACAAAGATAAATTAAACTGGGAATACATTTAGTGTTGTTTCACTTTGATTAATTTTTTGACACATGCTTAATTTTTACAGATTCATCAGTTACTCAAATCACAACCAAAAATAGCTTCGAAAGAGCATGCAAAAACGGTAACTTGGTTGACATAATTAATATGGCGACACTTAGTAAAGCAATGGAAAAGATGGAAATTAATACAACATACTGGATAAATTCTATAAGTATTGGTACGTTGAAACGCAAGAATCTTTCTGTTTACGTAATTTATTTTATATTTACCACGTTTACATGACAAATCTTATCGGTTTGAGAAACTTTCATTTCTTTTGCATATTTTGTTTTTGGGGTGAGGGGGGGATTCAAAAATAGGTCTGTTGAGCTCAGTGGTGAAATTTGAGACTTCAGTAGTGAAAATGTACATTCAATTTTTGTTTTAAAGGCCGCCGACTGAAAAAGTCAAGTTTTTTTTTGTAATAAAACCCAAGCCAAAAGATCAGTTATCTTAAATTCGATTAACGACATTTGCCTATGACGTTCACATACATTTTTTTATATTTAAGTTGGTCAAATATTTCTCACGATGTTCTTGTGATGACTATAATTCCCTAACATGATAATGAGGGAGAAAGACTAAAGTTACCATTTCAAAAGTCTAACGGTCACCAAATAAGAATTAAAATGATCATTACAGTATCTCAGTGTCTCAACTCACCAGATGAATTTTGTTCTGTTGTAATTGTGACACGTATGTCCACTATCACCCACCTTGCATTACAACTGGTGTTATCCGTAAATTTATTTTATCGGTTGCACTATGCATGGTACTGATTGAAAACAACACGAAAGGTAAATAAATAATGCATAGCAGGATTCATAACATTTTCATCCATGTATCACTATGTTTATACTTGAATGTTCCATATTTGAACTGAGTCAGACATAGGTGTTCTATCTTTACTTTATAGTAAATATATTGCGAAGTTTACAAATATGTTGTTGTCCCCGCAGATAAAGCCCCAAACAACATCGTTTTTGTATGTAAGATCATTACATAAACTGCTTGATAAATGAATTAGGTATTGACAATTCACTTGGAAACTCAACATATACCCTCACGACACTTACCAAAGAGGAAATCCTGGATAATCATAGGTCTGTTCTATGTTCCTTTGAATTTCAACCAAAGATGAAGAACTGGATCTTCCATCACTGTATTGGATACCTAAACTACATAAGTGTCCTTACAAACAACGGTATATTGCTGGGTCTTCCAAGTGCTCCACGAAACCTCTTTCTAAATTATTAACATCTATTTTATCAGCAATCAAAGCCGGGCTCCAAAGTTATTGGAAACTGCCTATTCTAGAGGTGTCGTGAATCAGATGTGGATACTAAAAAATTCAAAGATCTTTTAGAGTACATACAATCTAAGACTCTCTCATCTTGCAATAGTATTAAAACATTTGACTTTTCTACACGTTACACAAGTATTCCCCATTCCAAACTAAAAGACAAATTGAAAGAGTTGGTATTACTTTGTTTCATTAAAAAGAATGGCGAACGTAGATACAAGTATCTTGTCTTGGGAGGGATAAATCCTACTTTGTAAAGAATCACTCTGATTCAAACAAAAAATTCTCTGAAACTGACATTATCAAGATGCTTGATTTCTTGATTGACAACATATTTGTTACGTTTGGAGGACGTGTTTTTCAACAGACTGTCGGAATTCCAATGGGAACCAATTGTGCCCTCTTCTTGCCGACTTGTTTCTTTATTATTATGAGGCTGACTTGATACAGAATCTTCTTAAGAAGAAAGATAAGAAGTTAGCAATATTCTTTAACTTTACGTTTCGCTATATAGATGATGTTCTCTCATTGAATAATACAAAATTTGGTGACTATGTTGAACGAATCTATCCCATCGAACTAGAGATAAAGGATACTACAGATACAGATACAGATAAGTCTGCCTCATATCTTGACTTACATCTAGAAATTGACAATGAGGGTCGGTTGAAAACAAAACTTTACGACAAAAGAGATGATTTCAGCTTCCCAATTGTGAACTTTCCATTTCTATGTAGCAACATTCCAGCAGCGCCTGCATACGGAGTATATATCTCCAAATTAATACGATATTCCCGGGCTTGTATTTCCTATCATGATTTCCTTGATAGAGGATTGCTGCTAACAAGGAAGCTATTAAACCAAGAGTTCCAAATGGTGAAGTTGAAATCGTCCCTTCGTAAATTTTACGGACGCCATCACGAGTTGGTTGACCGTTATGGAATAACCGTTTCACAGATGATATCGGATATGTTCCTTATGTCGTAACTACAATACCCTTCCCTTTTTCACGAATGTGACCTACCGAATTAGACTATTTACCGGATTTGTAATAAGATAAGCAACAAGACGGGTGCCAAATGTGGAGCAGGGTCTGCTTACCCTTCCGGAGCACCTGAGATCATCCCCAGTTTTTGGTGGGGTTCGTGTTGCTTAGTCTTAAGTTTTCTATGTTGTGTCTTCTGTACTATTATTTGTCTGTTTGTCTTTTTATTTTTAGCCATGGCGTTGTCATTGTCCGTTTGTCTTTTATTTTTAGCCATGGCATTGTCAGTTTATTTTCAATCTATGAGTTTGACTGTCCCTCTGGTATCTTTCGTCCCTCTTTTAGTATGAATATTCCGTTTTATGCAAAAGCACGTATATAATCGCCAAACTATGATGATTTCAATTTTCCTTAATTAAGAGGCTTGACCAATTCGAAAGACATTTTAATAAAACAAAATATGAGTATATGGTTTTAAGTGTTGGAAAGACAAACATTTGCATGCGTTTATGTTAGGATCATATTTGCATATTTTAACGATAAGAGCATATTTGCATATTTCTCTGATACAAATGTGAGAGCATCTTTGCGTATTTACTATACTATATAACAAAATGAATGTTGTGGCGGACCATTTGGGTCGGAAAATCCTACCAAAAAATTCAAGAGTATGGTTATAAATACAAATTATGTGAATATACATAACCCCTATCCAATCCTAATGCTAAAAGAGTTCATTATTCCTGTTGTTTATCTACTAAAAGCATTCTATTTTACTATAAGTTCCATTTTAGTCTGCAAAATCTGCATCAAAATTAGATACAAAATTCCGCTGATTGGATGAAACTTACTTTCAGGAACGCATTCGATATCTGCATCAAAAATAGTTTTGTTAAGATTAAAATTCCGCTGATTGGTTAAAATTTACTTTTCGGAACGCATTGAATGACGTCATCGGTCTTCGGAATAACCTCAACTGATAGAAACAAATATTTAGGCCATCGCTTCAAAAGTAAATCGAACCAACTAAAACACTAACGCATTGGTGAGAACTTTTTCTGTTTCAATTTTGAAATGGGTTACATATATATCTATATTTAGCTGGAATGTTGATTGAATATTGAGATTACAGAAAATCATAGTGAGTCAACAAATTGTCTCCCTTGAAAGCATGCGGTTTTATGTACAACCCTTTTAAATGTTACCTGTAAGTCCAAGTAAAGTATACCAATAAGGTAATATAACACAATTTATGTATGTTTATATTTTTTCCACCGAACTATGGTTTTATGAAGCTGAACGTGCACTGTGGGTACTATAAGAACATATGCCCTGTGTACGTTGGGTACGTTTAATCAAGGATTTGTATAGTAAGACTATACAAATCCTTGGTTTTATGTAAGGAAAAGTATCTAAAATTGAGAATGGAAATGGGAATGTGTCAAAGAGACAACAACCCGACCACAGAACAGACAACAACAGAAGGTCACCAATAGGTCTTCAATACAGCGAGAAATTCCCGCACCCGGAGGCGTCCTTAAGCTGGCCCCTAAACAAATATATATACTAGTTCAGTGATAATGGACGTCATACTAAACTCCAAATTATACACAAGAAACTAAAAGTAAAAATAATACAAGACTAACAAAGGCCAGAGGCTCCTGACTTGGGACAGGCGCAAAATGCGGCGGGTTAAACATGTTTATGAGATCTCAACCTCCCCTATACCTCTAGCCAATGTAGAAAAGTAAACGCATAACAATACGCACATTAAAAGTCAGTTAAAGAGAAGTCCGAGTCCGATGTCAGAAGATGTAACAAAAGAAAATAAACAAAATGACAATAATACATAAATAACAACAGACTACTAGCAGTTAACTGACATGCCAGCTCCAGACTTCAATTAAACTGATTGAAAGATTATGTCTTCATCATATGAATATCAGGCACAATCCCTCCCGTTAGGGTTTAGTATCATACCATCATAAAATATATGAGAAGAGCATAACCCGTGTCATGCCAACAACTGGTTTTAAATAAATGTGTTTAGTTCCGATGCAAAGACCCTATAAGTGAATCAATATTAAAGCCAAAATATGCAATCTTTAATGACCTGACAACAGTATCGTAACTATATCCCTTCTTAATAAGTCTATTTAAAGGTTTTGTTAGCTTCTGAGGTGAATACTGACATTTTAGTGCTTTATAAAGAATATTACCATAAAAGATTGGATGTGAACATATATGATGAAATTAAAGCTGCTAAAGGTACCCAGGTTGAATTTACCCCAATCTTAAAAGCGTACCCAGGTTGCAGTTTTTGAAATCTTTTGTAATTAAGTTGATGCAGCTGAACCTGCACAAGTTTGCATCATGGCAGCATTGCAGTCTTAACAAAAGTAAACGATAACGATTTCAACTCTAAGCATTACTTGGAATCAAAAAGAAAAAAAAATTAAATACAATGTATGCCAAAATTCTAAATGATTGCGGTACTGTTCTTCCTTTCAAGTTAACCTGGTTACTATTTACTATTCCTAAGTGAAGTACACAGTTAAGGTAATATATCAATCTTGACAAAAAATATATATATATATATATATATATATATAACGTATGCCGTACTTATAAGTACCCTGCAACGTCCACTCTGTGTTTTTGTTAGATGTATTTCTATGTGTATCCATCTGATGAGTTGAGCCTTTTTAACTGATATTTATAGACTTTTGTTCTTATGTTGTACTAAAACACCACCGTCCTAGGTTAGGGAGGGTTGGGCGCCTGCTAACATGTTTAAACCCGCCACATTCTGTATGTGCCTGTCCCAAGTTATGAGCCTGTAATTTAGTGGTTGTCGTTTGTTTTGTGTATCATATTTGTTTTTCGTTTGTCATTTCGGGCCTTCTACAGCTGACAATTTGTATGGGTTTTGCTCATTGTTGAAGGCTGCACGGTGGCCTATAGTTGTTAATTTATGTGTCATTTGGTCTCTTTGTGGAGATTTGTCTCATTGGCAACCTTACCACGTCTTCTTATTTTTATATTAGGTAAGTTTGAATTTATGAACACTGAAATTCGATACAATTTTGTTGTGTAAAGCGAAAGTGAGTAAGAATCTATCGCGCCACAAAAATCCATGAATGAGACATGTTACTGATTTTCTTAGACAATTAAGAATACAACCTTTTGTTTTCGGTAATTTTGGTCAGTATTATTAACAATTGATTTGTATTGCATTTGGACTTCGTCGACCTTCCTGGCAGTAAGTAACAATTCTCTGATTTTTCTGACAAACATAATTTCTGAATTATCTGTATTTGCACTATTTTTGTATTTAATGTGTAACCGTGCACATATCTTTTGCATGTCATGGTTTTTGTTCAAGTTTATACAAGATAAATGGCTTATGAGGATATTGTGTATTCACACATAAAGATGGTGGACGATGTTCTAGAATAATAGAGAATCTGACATCATTGAGTAATCATGTGACATTTTATCTTAAACTCAGAAACATGTCAATCCCAAAAGTATCCATATGTCAGACGTCAATAAACACCAAAGAGTTTCCTTTTTGAAGCCCAAAAGTTCCTTATAAAGCCAAAACATCTCCTTTTATGAACTCTCAATCTTGTCCATTGTTATTAAATGATGATTTGTAATTAATCATACATATATATATATAAATATATATATGTATATATAGTTTAAATTTAAATCAAATCAATATTATTACAGGATCCTTCCTTTTGTTTTGTTGTAAAATTGATCAGTTATTCTCTAAAAGCACAGAAACCACTCCTGCAAGAAGCCGTCTGTGCAATACCCTGATACATTATTAAGATATTTAGGCATCACTGCAGTATATTAGTACAAAAGAATTGACTTTGTAAACAATGAATTTAAATTAACTGTTCAAAACTAACAAATTGCAGTCCTTATGTTTGCTCTAAATATGCATGAAACATTTGCCACTGGACATTAAGCAATAAACATTCAAGAGTTAATGTATGTGTTACTTTGCAATTATGCAAAATATAACCAACCGATTTTGAACTTTATTCAAAAGCAATACAGCTTATAGAATATACATTTTACATTAATTTTAAATGCATCAGTGTAATATTAATAACAATAATTATACGAAATACACATATGGCGGAGAATGACAATAAATTCAAATGTTGTTTTCATTTGAAAACAAATAAGACTGTACATTGTTATTTACCTTCGTACATTTTCTTTTATCGAGGAAACTCGTCTGGTCTGATGACGAAGAATCATTCACAGTTTTTCTAGAATTTCGTTGTGGACGTTTCCTCTTTTCTCTAGGCTTTCCTCTAGTTTAATGATAAAAAATCTTTGCATCTTTGATAAATGTTTCCGTTAACTATCATTGTAAAAGAAATTCTAAACAAAGACTTTAAAATGAACACTGTATTCATTTATTTTTTAGATCCGCATGGCTTTGTTCTTTTCTGTCAGCTGTATACAAATGTTCCAAACAAAACGGAAAAAAATGAATTGATCGTCTCATCAAATGATTGTAAAAGTAAACATGAATTTATATGTTCAGGAGGTGAGTTATTTATCAAAAAGCGACTCTGAATAACATTTGTAATTTTATTCATGCATGTTCAATCAAAACCATTCATCTTTATTACTATTCGTGAACAGGAACTATGAAAATAAATTAATATTCTCACCCTGTTGACTTTTCTATGGGCATAAGGTAAAATATAGAATATAAAATATTTTACGCTAACTTTTAACTAAGGAATTAACACCCTATGAGCTTTTCCTCATGATCAAAATTAAGGTTATAAGAATTGCGATTTCGATCATATGCATACTATAAACCAGAAAACATTCTTAGCTATTGCAATTTGCAAATGATTACATTACATATTGTTTTCATTGAATCCGTAATTTTGATTGGCTGACAACAAACGGCGATCGTGAGGCATGCACTCCAATATCGAAATTCAATGTATTTCTGTATAAAATACAACAGCTATGACTGCACGTGCTAACCGTGACAACGTTACAACAATGCATAGAAAAACAATTGAAAAGCTTGACACAACTCTTAATTATATGGTTGTATCATACAAATGTAATAATCAGAATTGAATGATTGTTTTTATAATTTTATTTAAGAATTGAATGCTTCTTTTTGTACATTTAGGCATTCACCCTATTATTTGACTTTTTAATATTTTATAGAAGCCAACGTTTTCCTTTCTAAGAAAGATAATGTAAACATAGTTAAAGATTATATGCAAATTTGAATCAGTTGCAAAATTCGAAACTAAAAATCAAAAGAATGCTTTTAGCACTTTTTTTAAACAAAATGCTTCCCAATTTTTGTTTTCTCATTTAAGCAAGTCGAACAATGATTTTAACGATATAAAGACATTTGCATGATATTTTTTAACATCGTCGTATAATTAAAACATATGCGACCTTTTCAGGTGATAGTTATGGCACAGTTATTTCTAAAATGACATTTCTAAATAGTGCTGAACTTACAACAGAGGCGCCGTTGAAAACAAAACAGTCTGCAGTCAACTTTTTCGACGGTAAGTTCCAGATAGCAAAGCTGATTTTGATAAAAAAAAAAAATCTTACTGGTAGTGAAAGTTTTTTTTTATTTGTTGAAAAATATTCACAATATGCCGCCTACACCAAAAACTATTAAAGGGTGATTCAGCAAATTGCAGCAGTATTGAATCGAGGTTTTTTTAATCACGTATGCCTGTACAAAACGTGTTTCTAAAATAGCCTTCATAAAGTACGTTCCGTATCATTTGTTTGACTTTTTAACTTCTTTTTAAAATATTTAAGTCATGCATTCAACCAAAGAACAAGCAAGAAAATATAGTTCATTTTAAATTTAGAACTTGAATATTTTGATTATTTGAATTTATAGCGCCTTAAGTAAAAAATAAAGATTATATATAATTCGCGAATCGAAATTGGGAAAACTTTTACGTTCAAAAACACTTTGTAATCAGTTTTATTGAGCAAAACTTGAACCTTATCCATATCAATATGAATAGACATTATTTTATACAAACATACTCAGAAGTACCCTTTGTTATATGTTGTAATTGAAGGAGGAAATGCATGGAAAGTTACTGCTATTACCTTGTCAGTAGGGATGTTGTTGATTGGACTAGTGTGATCTGCCGAATGTAAGATATTTTTTCGCATTTTTAAGTACAGCTAACTTTTGTATATTATTGGTATGCATTTTGTTTTAAAAGTTGAAAAACACGTCTTCACATTTGGATTTAAATGGTAAGTTGATATATCTCAAGCCTCGTTACGAAATAGACTTTTGAACAATCGAAAACTGTAGTCTCTAAGCCGGGTGAGACTTGGTACATCGACAGGGTAGGTTTATCCTTTCATGCAGGCATTAACTGTCACACTATACATATTAACCAATGAAAGACATGTTAAAGTTTTCCACCTTACTTTGCTTGAATAGTTAGTGTGCACAAGCTTTAGTATATAATTGTATCATGTATCTTATCAACTGAAATGTGTAAATACAATAGTCTGATATTTTCCTTTATTTTAATTTCACAAGGATATTAAAGATAAAAGTATTTCTCGAAGACAACAAAATGAGAGTAATGACAATCTCAATGTATCCAAAATTGAATTATTACATTTTACTGTATGCTTTTTAATCTTTTCTTAGAAAGTTTTATATCTTTTTCTTTTCAACACTATAAATATTTCATAGTACTGGATAATTGTAAGTATTAAGTTAGTGTGACGTTTTCCTGTTGTGGAGTTTGTCATTTTGTTAACGATACTAAAATTCTGCAGGTAAACTCTGACAATTCGGAAAACCTCATATTTAGAATATCACTATCAATAATTTTCACAAAAGGGCATATAACAAGGTATAGTTTAATATGAAGTAAGGGATTCTGGATCTTACCCAAATAGTAAGACTAAACTCAGTATAAATAAATGAAAAGAATATATATTTTAGAGTAGAAAACGAGGCTGTTTAATGTATTAGAAACGGTATTTATATATAAAAAGAATAAACTTCGTATACTTCGTATGCTTACTCCGAACCCTAACTGAATCTCCTAAACAAACACAGGTACTAGCAAATAACTGGAAATTAAATTGAGTGTAGTGAGAAAACAATTCAGAGTCTTGGAGATGGCTTAAGTTGACCACTCAGAAAAGTCGTTTTGTAACATTCTTTGCATGGATGGTTTAGTAACTTATGCATCTATTAGAAAGAAAGAAGATCGACACCCATTCTTTGATATTCACACAAAAGTAAAAATACGCTTATATTCTAGTTTCAACACGTCATCCTTCTTCCTAACAAAATTAAAAACAAGCTAAAACAGTTGAAGTCAACTTATAAAGGACTTGAAAACTGTTTATTTTTCAACATTTGTTGACCCTATTAGCCTACGAAAATGGCAGACTTATTTGGTGTGAATAACCCGTTTGGCATATTCATTTAAACGAGTACTCAAAACCGTAATTCCTCTCCCAATGTAAGAATACCGAAAATGAAATTCACACTGAACAAATCGGAATTTTATTGTAAACTTAATATCAAACATAACGAAACTTTATTTATTTCGCTAGTCCAGACACCTTTATTATTGTTTTGTGTTAATTTATCCAATATGTAACAGATTTCAATTTTATGTACAAATTTTATAATGAAAATTAAACATCCTTACGTCCGGCACTAGCGCATTATTTCAATTACCTTCATTAGGAACGCTAAACGCATAAAACTATGTTTTTTTCAGTTATAGAAACAAACTGTCATTTGGTAATTAGAAAGAAGTGCAGGTCCGTTTATGAAGGAAACAACACGGAACTGGAAAGTGGTATCAACGACACGCCATATTGGCATAAATGTTTATAAAACGTTCAAATACTGCTCTTTTTTCACTATATTTTTATATGATGCTGTTGTTTGATTTTGTAAGATAATCTAAAATGTCTCGCTCGAAAGACTGGTTGATTTAATCAAGGTTAATGGTTTTGCACACAAAAAAATAAAGTTTTATCTTGTCATATTGATTAGTGGTCAAAGCCTGTTACGAGTCATAATTCTGGAGACTATAAAAATTTAAAAAGTACAAAACTGCGGGATACATTCATGCAATCGTTTTTGCAACAGTCATCAAATAATGATGGACTATATGTCCCTTTGTTATCTTTCACCTGTCCTTCACAAAATCTTTATAAAAACGATATATAGTCGGGTCAACCAGATGTTGGACTAAATATCTTTCTTAAGTTCTTACCACCATTCTTTCTACAGTAAAGATGGCCTTCGGAAATATTGTAAAAGGTATATCAACCAGCGGTGTCAATCAGATGTGGATTCTTAACAATTGCTAAGATTTACCACAAAATCGTCTTGTCTCATAAAACAGAAGTTCTTCTACAAAATGGGAAACAAAGATACAAATTCCTTATTCTAGGTAATGAAAATTCTTACGTTGCGAAAAACCTCACAGATTCAAACAACAAATACACCGAAGAAGATATGATAAAATGCTGGAGTTTTCGATGGACAACATATTTGTTGAGTTGGTTAAATTGATATTTCAGCAGACTGTCGGTATTCAAACGGGTAATAATTGGGCACCACTACTAGCCAACTTCTGACTCTCATTAACCCCATTTCAACATATTCAATGAGTGCTTCCATCTGATAGTTCCTAGTGAACTTGAGATAAAGGATACTACCGAAAGCAGGTCTGAGTCATATCTTGAGCTTTCACTCGATAGCGACAAAGATAGACGACTTCAAAACTAGAATCTACGACAAAAAAAAACGTAATGTTTTCAACTTTCAAATTGTCAACTTCCCACTTGTCTGCAGTACCATACCCTCTGCTCCATCGAATGGCGTTTACATATCTCATTTAATACGTTACACTAGTGCATGTTCACACTATTTGGACTTCAGTCACAGGGTGTGCTCTTTTCACAATAGTTGCTCGAACAGAGTTTTAAGAAAGAACGACTGAAATCGACACTGCATAAGGTTTACGGTTACAATCACGAATTGGTTAGAAATACCATGTGTCAGTGTCCCAACTCACTATAAACATGTTTTCGCGGTCTTAGATCCTTAAACAACTATATAGTCGTCTGATCTGTAATTTTACCGATTGTGTATTATTACCGATTCTGACATTTTGACGGAGAGTGAATTCGCATGGTGAGTGATGCATGAGATAATAGGACACACTTATCCTGTCGTCGTACCCGATGTCACCCTTTTGGAGTTCAAGTGCTTCCTCAGTTTTTGTTTGTTACTTTGATTTGTCGGTTGACTTTCATGCTCTGAATTTTCTCTGATACTGATCATTATATTGAACCAGACACATTTCTTATTTCCCGCCTTTTGATAATGCAGCGGATTTTTTCACAGATCTTGAAGTTGACCTGGATTCAATTGTATTCACGATTTGATATAAGATCTTTCATGATCCGATCGCAATACTTGACCACTAATACTTACCTATTCACTATATTTTTTTCGATATACCAAATAACCACCGTGGAATATTTGAAACTTTTCCCACATCATTCTGGATAGACTTTACTTTACATTTACCTATAACTTGTAATAAGCTGTATTTGAAGAAGGAATTGCATTGAAAGTTACTGCTATGACATTGTCTTGGGGATTTTGTTGATATGACTTACTGTGATCTGCAGGAGGAAATTTATTTTTCATATTTTAAAGAACATATGATATAGTGTTTTTTTTTTATCTGTATGTAATTAGTTTTAAAAGAAGTAAAATTACTTATTATTGAAAAATCACGTCAGAACAATTAGATATAGATGAAATATATTAATGTTTAGTTGATATATCTTAAGTCTAGGTACGAAAGGGACGAATGATGCGAGTAAAATCAGCAGCTATGATCTCTAAGCCGGCTGTAACCTAGTGATATGACAGGGTTAGTTTCTCCTTTCATGTACGCATTAAACATCACACGATTTCAAAGCCACACCCATTAATACATGAAAGTGTTGAATTAAGCCAACAGTAACTTAATACCGATGTTCATTTCTGATAAGTCTATTAACCAGTTACAAATAAAGGTAACAAAACAAAAGTGATGGAATCACTCAAATGTGTGCATATTAGTAGTCAGATGCATGACAAAACCAGTCATATGTGTATGAAATTGAATTAAAACATTTTACTGGATGCATTTTATTCTTGTCTTTGAGAGTGTAGTAAATTTTTCTTTTCACGAGCTATGAAATGCTTTCATACTAGGAAACTGTATGCTAAAATTATAAATATTTACTAAGTGTGAAGCACTTTGCTGTAGCTTTCTTATTTTTAAAAGGATTATGCAATCTTCCAGGATGACTTTAAAACAATCGGACATTTCCCTATCTGAAAATTTGCACGACTATGATATATTTCATGGTATAATCATATTATTAAAAATGTTAAGTATTCTGGAGTTTTCAATAATAGTTTATCATTTTTCTTAGACTAACACGTTATCGCAATATGCCAAACAAAAATTGAAAAGAATGTATATCATAGAAGAGAACAAGAGGATGTTTAATCATGCAAGAAATGGTGATGATAAAAAAAAAAAAAAAAAATCGAATAGTTCGTAGCATTTAATCGTCTTTACTTATGAATCCTATCTACATCTCCTCAAATTTAAACAAACACAGGTACTAACAAATACAGGAAAATTCGATTGATTTACTGAAAATTATTTCAGAGTCGTCGAGAGGATTTAGTTAAGCAATCAGGAAAAGTGTTGTATACCACTCTTTGCATGGATGCTTTTGTAACTTATGTATTTATTAAAAGGAAGGAGATCGACACCTCTCTTTTATATCCATACAAAAGTATGAGTTAATGTGGCTTTAATGGTTGGAAAGCGCATCTTGTGCAGTAAAATTGGTACCGTTAATGTAATTAGTTTACCGATATTCAAATCTCGTAAATCAATTAAGGAACAACAAATAAACGTATCAAATGAAAACTGAAGAAATCGAATTAACTCAAAAAGAGCAAGACCGAGTGCGTCTACCAACTGTGTAGCAATTTTAACTGATTTCGAAGGAGAGTTTCAATACAAATTCCAGAATGAAGATAACATTTTTGCATTTGGTGGTTCCGAAGCGCTTTTCTGGATTAGCCTTCACCTTGAACGCTCAACCCTAAAATCGTCTTTTTCCGTTAAAGAAACAAACTATCATTTGGTAATTGCATAGGAGTGAATCGAAAATATCAAGACAAAAGACTGAAACTTCATGTAAATTATGCTGACCAGGTCCAGCACACAGTCCTAGTCATATATTCAGCAAACAAGCGCGACTGGACAATTGTCTCCGCGACACTCCATGGTAGCAAAAATTTGAAAACGTACAAATACTCCCGTTTTTCATGGTATTTTTATGATGCTGTTATATAATTTAATGATGATGTTGCGAAATAATTTAAGATTTCAAGCTAAAAAACTGGTTGATTTTTCATGATTGTTGTTTTCCTCCAAATTAAAGTCGAGATCTTTTCGTATTCTTTAATGGTAAAAGCCTGTTACGAGTCAAAATTCTGAGGACTATAAATATTAAAATAGAAAAAAAAAGGCGAAAACAGGAATAAATGCCTGCAATCATTTTTGTCAAAGTTATCATATAGCGATCGAGTAAATCGGAATGGAAAACGTCTATCATTATAAGTTAAAATAAATAGCGCAGATAGGGTTCTCTATGTTGGTTGTCTGTGTATTGAACACAGGGTTCATGTACCAGCTGTAATATGTAGATATCTAAGAAAGGAAAATTGGAGACTTATAGGAACTAATCACTTTTTGTTACCACGTCTACTTAAAAACAAAATAAACTAGAGGCCCTTAAAATCTTGTGTCGCTCACCTAGGTATATGTGCATCTTCAAAATGGACACTCTCAACATTGTGGACTAAAACAGAATTCATGACTAAAATCTCTTTTTGTTGATCTTGTATTGCTGATATTTTTTCTGTTTACATATCCTCTATTTCTTCTTCAGTTTTTTCCCAAAACATAGAAGAGGGTGATACATTGTCATTTAAGGGCAATCACTCCTCAAGAGTCTACTAGCGATTTTGGCAGAATTTGACTTATTTGTAGATCTTGCCGTGCTGACATATTTGCTTTTTAAAGTATCTATCTACATTTTATAGTTTTCAAGATAAAAGGCAAAACGCAAACCAATGACATGAAAGAACTTCAATAGGGAATTGATGGACGATTTCGGCCACGTTTAACTTATTTGTAGATCTTGTCTTCCTGATCATTTTGCTTTTAACGTTTTTAACTATCTATTATAGTTTATATGATATTAGCCAAAACGCAGAAAAATGGCTTAAAATCATCATTAAAGGTCAATACCTCCAATTAGGAGTCAACTGACGAGTTTAGTCATTAATTAATTCTAATTTTACAGACGTTGTCTTGCTGAT
This sequence comes from Mytilus coruscus, assembly GCA_017311375.1. Lineage (NCBI taxonomy): Eukaryota > Metazoa > Mollusca > Bivalvia > Mytilida > Mytilidae > Mytilus > Mytilus coruscus. The sequence continues at coordinate 9,873 of JAASAO010000240.1, read as the reverse complement.
CATTTTGCAAATTCAAGCTTTATGTGTCTATAATCATTATATTAGTTTTTAAGATATTAGGTAAAACGAAAAAATCGTAAAAATCGTCATTACGGCATGTACAGGGCAATAATTCCAATTAGAAGTCGTCAAACGATTTCGACTATTTAACTTATTTGTGTATTTCTTTTACTGATCATTTTGATATTCAAAGTGATTATTTATCTTTAACAGTTGTCGAGGAAATAGGCAAAGACACTAAAATTGGATAAAAATCGTCATTAAAGAGCATTAACTCAATAAGAAGTCGTCGAATGATTACGACAAAGATTACTTATTTGTAGATCTTGTCTTTCTGATTAGTTTTACTTATTTAAGTTTTAAACTGTCCATTATAGTTTTCACGAGAGTAGACAAATATGCCCCAAAAAGGCTAAAATCATCATTAAAGGGCAATATCTACAATAAGGAGTTGACTGACGATTTCGGTCATTAGACATCTTTGTTTATTTTGGCTTGCTGATCATTGTGGCTAATTTAATTTTTATCATTCTATTACATTTTTAAGATATTGGATAAAACGAAAAAAAATACAAAAATTGTCATTAAAGGGTTATAACTTATAACTCCAATAAAAGCGTCAAATTGTTTCGACTATTTAACTTATTTGTAGTAGTTGAGTGACAAATCAAGAAAAGTCGCTTATTTTAAATTTAATGGACCGACATACCTCACGGCTGAAAATCCACATGATGATACAGTAAACATCATTTTAGCCCTGTCGTAGAGTTTTCCCACAGTGCAGTTTTTGTAAAATCGAGGTAAAGCGTGATTTTCCGATTTTTTCTTTTCATTATCAAACACGGAACGCTTATAATTAATTCCCGAATAGATATATCAGCAAATGTTTGCTACAAAAGAAAGAGTAATGTATCAGCTTTCATTTGATATCAAAATTAATGCCATATGAAAATACTTATGGAGTAAATCTGAAGAACTTCAATTGCATGTGACATTTTTCAATCTTACTGTTTGTTAAAGTATATTAAATTTCTTGCATACATCACCCACAGTCGATTTTGACAAAAATAGTGGAACAACCAATACTTAAGAAGTTTTGATATATCAAAGTTTGACAGAACATACAAATTAACTTTTTTTATAATACTCATCATATAACAGTTTTACTATTCAATATTCACCTCATTAAGTCATGTTGCGCTCCTTCTCCTATTTTCCTGACTTATGAATTGCTATGTTTTTCACAATGAATAAAATGTACATTTTCTAAATTTTGTAAAATGAATATAGATTTGTATCAATGTTTGTGTCTAGATGTTTGACTTAGTACATATGTTACGGTTTAATAACTTTTGAGGTGTTTTTAAAAATATTATTGTTGAGATTTTCGAATAGACTAATTTTAAACCACATTGAAACAAATCCGAATTAATCCGGAAATTGATGAGCTGATTCCATTAAGTGAGAACAAGTAAAGTAGCATAGGTCGTGTTCTAAAGCCTATACAACAACAGACAAAAGAACTATGTCAATTGGACCTGCTTTGATACGATAACTGCCCTTGAATTTTACTAGATAACATTTTTGTTCGCTATGGAGATTCCGTATATCGTCAAGTTATCGGAATTCCAATGGGGATTAAATGTGTACCACTTATTGCTGACCTGTTTCTGTATTATGAGTTACAATTTATGACTAAAATCAGCAAAGACCCATCAAAACAACATCTGATACAAAATTTAATAACACTTTCAGATATTTGGATGATATATTGGCTCTCAATAATGACGACTTCAGTGTGTACACTAAAGAGATTTATCCTGCTGAACTGACTTTAAATACAGCTAATACTAACAATGAACACTGCCCTTTCCTGGATCTTGATATCTATATCTTTAACGGGAAGCTTAATACTAAAATTTATTGATTTTTTATTTCCTATTGTTAATTATCCATTTTTAGATTGTGACGTTCCTTGTCACCATCTTATGGTGTTTATATATCTCAACTTGTTCGATTCGCTCGTGTATGTAACAACGTATTTGATTTTAACGAAAGAAACCTCTGTATTACTGAAAATTATTACACCAGGGTTTTCGATAACACAAACTAGTCAAAACATTTACTAAATTGTATCATCGGTACAAGGACATCTTACGTTAATATAAATCAACATGCAGACATCTTATACGTTCAGGTATTTCACATCCAATCTTTTATGGTAATATTCTATACAAAGCACAAAATGTGAACATTCACCTCAAAAGCTAACCAAACCTTTAAACAGACTTATTTAGAAGGGATATAGTTACGATAATGTTGTCAGGTCATTACAGATGGCATATTTTGGTATTAATATTGATTCACTCATAGGGTCTTTGCATCGGAAATAAACACATTTATTCTGAAACCAGTTGTTGGCATGATACAGATTATGTTCTTCTCATATATTTTATGATGGTATGATACTAAACCCTAACGGGAGGGATTGTGCTTGATTTTCATATGATGAAGACATAATCTTTAAATAGTTTAATTAAGGTCTGGAGCTGGCATGTCAGTATCTGCTAGTAGTCCTTTGTTTATTTATGTATCATTGTCATTTTGCTTAGTTTCTTTTGTTACCTATTCTGACATCGGACTCGGACTTCTTTTAAACTGAGTTTTACTGTGCGTATTGCTGTTTGTTTGTTTATTATACATTGGCTAGAAGTATAGGGGAGGTTGATATCTCACAAAACATGTTTAACCCCGCCGCATTGTTGCGCCTATCCCAAGTCAGGAGCCTCTGGCCTTTGTTAGTCTTGTATGTTTTTAATTTTAGTTCATTTATATGTTTTGAGTTTAGTGTGACGTCCATTTTCATTGAACTAGTACACATGTTTGTTTAGGGACCAGCTGAAGTCCGCTTCCGGTGCGAGATTTTCTCGCTGTGTTGAAGACCCATTGGTGGCCTTCGGCTGTTTTCTGCTGTTTGTTCGGGATGTTGTCTCTTTGGCACATTCCACATTTCCATTCTCAATTTTATGTACAAGAAGAATAAATGTTGACACATTTGAATTAGGGAAAACCAATGCTCAACAGCGTGTGATGATAAATCAACTTGCGTTAATACACGCTCCATAGCATTACCATTAGACTGGTCCAAATGTTTATTCTGCAAACAAAAGTCATAAATCAAGATAAGCAATTAAGGCATATCGAGTCATTTGAGCGTGCGGATTATGTTTTGAATTACTCAAATTTCCAGTTAGACTATCCAGTTGTAAGTTACTCTCTATAGATTCCTTCAAGGACAAGGCGCTGCATCATTCAACATGCATTGCTAACTACTGGCTGAAATGCAAAATTGAACTTGCTTCTTATCCTTCAAATCAGTCGGAGCATGATGTTGCTTTCAAAAACTAACAGAAAGTCTGCACGATGTTCTGTTTGTGAAAAAGATTTTTCATTGTCATGTAATTTGCTAGATACGTATTGTCTCTTCCTGCCGGACCCTTCATGATGCGTAAAAATTGTGAAAAGCAGGTTGCAATCTTTCCAATTTTCAAATTATTACTATCCATTTCCGTCTAACTTTAGTGTTCCCACAGCTTTACAATTTATTCCTACCTATCTAATAAATATTTTTGCATGGTTAGTAGATGAAAATTATATTCATATGAAAATGATAACAATGCACTCTCATGTGATACTTTGCGAAAATTTATACCTTTAGCTGAGTTTTTGATATCCTTGCATTACAATCCAATCCCTCATCAGAAATGGTATGGGTATTGTTCAAAGTCTTTATGTAAAAAGGTCTTTAAAACCCTAGTAGTTTTCAAAACTTCGGGTGTGTCGTGGACGTGTTTGATCGATATAATGTAGAACATTCTACAAAATCAGCAGAAAGAATAAGGAGGTCTATTTCAAATGGTGGTAGATCTAAGGTTCTTCGAGTCATTGAAGGCAGATCAATTAGAGATTGTAAGAAATTTCTTTGTGCACCCGAAAATAAACAGGGATTGATAAGATTTGTAGGTGACTATGCACTCCCGCACTACAATGATTTTGATTTGCAAGACCATGACGAAATATTCCTAGCGGATCTTTTCAAAATCTAGACTGTTAAGCAATTTTGTGCCAGATCTGTAAGTGACTGAAGTGGCAGATATAAAATTATTCTGCCGTCTCTGTTTGCTAATGAACAGAAGATAAAAGTTATTCCAGGTCGCATTATATTAAAATCATCAGACACTTATGTTTTACTTCTAAGAAGGTTTTTTCCACGAATGTCAAACATGATGAAAAAATGAAAACAACACTATATAAATTTCATGCTACCGAAGCGTTTTGAGGATGCATAAAACCGAAACAGGTGAAAGACTATATTACATAAAAGGACATAAAAATAGCCAAATCCATATCTAAGGTCAACTTTGCCTGAGGGAGTTGAAACCTAATTTTCTAATAATTTCAAATTGTATTAACGGATAATTTAGAAAGGTTTGTGGTTTCAGACTGAAAGACTTTCTTTAGCCAAATATGCAAGACGGTTTTGACCTGTACAAGACATATGCAAAGTTATTGGACCACTGAATTCTGGCACACTACCAGCTGTTCACGCTCTTATAGGATGCGACACGTCTTCTTTAATAGGAATTGGCAAAAAAAAAAAAAAAAACAGTTATAAGGCGTCGAAATAAAACCCTTACATATATCAAAGATTTTCAATCTAGCTGCTACTAATATTGACACATCTGTTGTAGTGAAAATCAATTGATCGCGGATCTATATGACCCCAGAAGCAAAGCTCAATCAGTACATGGTTATCTAAATAAACATGACTTGGATGGAGAGTTGTCTCATTGGCACTCATACCACATCTTCTTATATCTATCAAGAATGAAGTCGGCGCTTTTAAGGGTCTTCCTTAGTGAGACTACCTCCTTCAGAGGCGTTATGCAGAGAGCACATTATTCGAGTTTCACTCTATGGATGACTGCTTATATCTCCAAACCATCCCCTAGATCACCTTACGAGTATGGATACGGGGAATAGCTTCATAGTTTCAGTATATTATGAATCCAATTTCTTCTGACATTTTACAGGACCTTGTTAGTACATGTAAAGGCAAAACTATTTGTAGCTAATCTTGCGTATGCGAGGAACAGAATTTGTCGTGCACTATCATTTGTTGTTGTCAGGGCAGTGGTGATTGTAGAAACCAGCTTACTCATCAGATTTTTAGAAGATTTCTACGCTTAGGATGATGATTGAACTATTAATCTCAATGCCCAATATTTCATGTTTTCTGCTGTTAGTGGCCTCCGACTTGATGTGGTTGGGGAGCTCTCTCTCTCTCTCTCTCTCTAAAAACCAAAACCAAAACCAAACAAACAAACCTGCCAGTGGTCTCGGACCTTGACGCGCTTTCAAACCAACTGTAGATATTTTTGTATCGAATATTTCGGAAGTATTACATACCATGACATCCACATATTTTTTTCTAAGTATTCCGTTATCTGTTCAAATGGACGTGCATTTTGTATAATATATACCTAGACAGTTTCCTTTGTAGCGTAATATCTCTAAGAATCGTGTTTGTTTCTAATTCACATATATATATATCGGGCTTTCAAATCGGTTTAGTCAAGTCTGCTATATATTCCATTGTTTGTGTTGTTTTATAAAACGAGAGACTCATTTTTCAATATGGTATTTCTCTTGTATTTCTCTTGTACAGATTGACCTATTTACATAAAAAAAACCTTCATATACTATCGTATTCATGCCGACATTTATGCATCAAGATGATTTTTATAGTTCCAACTTTCTTTTGGGTTTTAATGGTTTTCACCATTTTTCATTGAATTGTGAACCGGTGTAAACTTTACAGTAATAATTTCTTCTTTGTTCTTATGGCATGTTAACAATACTTTCCCAAAAGTATCTTTAAATATTGTCATACATTATTGCATAGCTAAATATTAAATATAAATATGTTTTGTCGATAATTTCCGTAGATAAAGATATTTTCTTACATGTTGGAAGCGGGGTATACATCACTAATCTCTGGTAATTAGACATGAATATGACAAGCTGAATTTGTGCAATATTCCCAGAGCAAGATTCCATAGAAATGTTTTCCAAGTTATCATGAGGACTACCGAGAAATTTTCCAAATTGTCCAAAAAAAAACATTTTTTTAAATCCCCTTTGACCTTTGACCACAGTTTTCAGAAATCTGTACCACTTTGGCACTCTACGACATGCCTTAATCAAAAGTATTATATTTATCTTAAAAAAGACCAAAATTAGCCGTGAGGTATTTCGGACTATTAATTTATTGAATTTATCCTACTTGTCACCGTACTATAGGTCTTCCCTACCAAATATTTTTGCTATCTAAAGTGTATTTATCTATTATAGTTTTCGGAATAATAGGCAAAACATGAAGATTGGATAAATTAAATACAATAACTCAATAAAAAGTCGACGAATGATTTCGACCATGTCAACTTATCTTGTCTTGCTGATCATTTTTAAAAGGCAATATTGAAAAAAATCGGTGCAACTCGTCATTTAAGGGCAGCAATAACTCCTATAAAAAGCCTTCTGACAGTTTTGTTTGATGTAAATGGACAGTTAGGTCTTATCATTTTGATCAGTTTTGCATCTGTCAGATTTTCTCTAGTAATAGCAGTTTTCAAGATAATAGACAAAACTTGAATTTACCCTTCTGTTCTATTTTAAGCCATGTCGGCCACAATTTTTGACAGGCGTGGTCATCGGATACATTTTCAAACTAGATACCGTAGTGATGATTGTGGCCAAGCTTGGTTAAATTTAGCTCAGTAGTTTCAGAGAAGATTTTGTAAAAGATAACGACGAATGATTACCGCCAAATGAGAAAATCACTAAAGTAAAACGCCAGCTATAATTCGAATTGATTAATGTCTGGAATAAAGAAAGGATGAGAGACTTGTGGCTATTGCCGTATGCATATACCCGTGCTTATTCTGGAAAATAGGTAGTATATAGCGGTGAACCGAATCATGGTTGTGTCAATAAAAGTTCTTAAAGATGACTTCAACATTAATGATTCTTAGTTCCATAACGTCTTTGTAAACAGCTTTGTGTATTACGGAAATTCTAGGTCATTGCATTGAGAGAAAGACATAAATATATAGTATACTTCGTATGCAGCTGTTGCTTGAATGTTGGTTTATATTATGTAAATTATGTAAAATTTAGTCATCTATTCTTAGGTAATGTTTTCGGTGAAAATCTAAATATGAAGCAGGCCTACTTTGGTCATTATTTTATAGAATCTAATTTGGACTTATTCTTTCAGTCTGTCTTTCAATTTAAAATGAGAAACGTAAACGGTTGAAAAGCATAAAGGAACTACCCGCGTACCGTGAAGGACTTTTATTATATGTTCTCAAATCATTAATATGAAAGTATTAACATCTGATTCTCTCAATTTCATGATATCGAATTTTATAGTATCCCTGTTCGGTGTTAGTAATTTGGAAACAGGTTCCATGTAGACCCTGTTTGTAACGACGCATTCGAAATTTGTATATGCAGTTTGGCGAAGAAAGATCATATTTGATTGAAATTCCAAAGGAAATTTACAGGTCTACTATAATAACACATGGAATCCTAAGCGCCCTTAAATATAATTCGGTCATGTCTGTTGCTGAATTTTAGTCATATTTTTCTTCTTTACTATACTTGTTTTGAAATGAATATGTCCAATTTCCGCTGAACCTATTTTACTTTATGGTCATTTTCAAAAGTTCTTATTATCTTTACTTAAATTCATAGTATCGCAGTCTAATATGTGTACTTTACGGTTCTAACAATAACACGACTTATTACAAAACACACGTTTGAGAGGTTTTGGCAAATTTTCGTAAATACTTTATAAATGTATAAAAGGTCATCCTTAACCAAAACCTCCAATAAATGTTGGGAATAGGGCTTTGTATTCTCTTTTGTAAACAAATAACTTAGTAATACATTTTATTTAGAGATGTCCTTCCATGCAAAATTTGACAAAACGTGTAAAATTTGCAATTTCGTATCACAATTCCTTCAACAGCAACATGTAGCGCTGAGGTTTTATGGAAATTTGTAAAATTGTGAAACAATCTTTTAAGGATATAGACTCCTCAGTATTTCCAGTAGGATTTGACAACTTTTAGAAATTGTACCTATAAGTAAAACAAATACAGGAACATTGACCAACTCTTTCTATTTTTCTGCAGATTTGTTAGTGTGTCTTTTAACTTTAAAGCTTGCCATATAGTTTTAAATCAATTAAACAAGAGTTTTGCACATCTGCTGTTTTACACTTCACAGAAATTGCTGCGTTAGTCCATATATCATGTTATAAGTTATTACAACCCCAGGAAATATTTCTTAAAAAAAACTGAAAAAGTATTAATTTTAGATTTCAATGAACTATTTTGTCATTATAGTATAAACGAAATTGTGATAGTTTATCATCTAATTATTTATAAAGAATTGTTTTTCATATCACAAGTTTATGGAATCATAACATTTCTACTGGACACATTTCAATTTTTCACTGCATTGTAAAGCCCTACATAGGAATGTTTTAGAAGATACCATTGGGACTTTCAAATTCATAAGTCGAACACAAACTGACAACGCCATGGCGAAAAAACGAAAAATGACCAAAAGACAAACAACAGTATACAAAACACAACATAGACTGAGCAACACGAACTCCACCAAAACCTAGGAATGATCTCATGTTCTTTGGAACGGTACGGATATGCTGCTCACGCATATACACACACGATGATAAGTGTAATTCAGTAGGTCACATTCGAGGAAAAGAGGACGAGATTGTTTTACGACGATAGGAAAGTGTCCGTCGTCATCTAAAATCGGCTGAATTGTTTGTTAACTTAAGTTTAATGTAACCAACTGTAATTAGAAAAAGGCAGTATTACCTATACTCCATGACTAAATATAACTAAAACACAAATGTAAATGTGCCGAAAGCCCGTCGAACGTGATAGACGCCGTATTTAATTTTTTTCTCAAATAATTTCCAGCAGTACACATTTTACAAATATTAAACATATACAATGTATTAAATATCAATGTATCAATAGTGTATTCGCTTATATTTCTGAATGTTTACCCTTCATAGATAGTCAAGGCCGTCCAGGAAAAACCAACAATCATTATTTATATATGAATATGAATGGAAACCTGTATCCGATGCCAATGCTCGAGCCTATCTCAGGATAAAAGTGTCGGACCACACCTTTAATTAGCAAATACGTATATAAATAAAAAATCAGAAAAACAACTTTAATTGCAATCAGCAATTATAAAAAGGAGCTTACTATGTTGAACGACGGCTAGAAAGTGAAGCGCTTGAAAAAACACCAATATATCGTAACACAAAATTCGACTTCCTGATTGGTCAATTTTGTCATGCCTTATGAATATTTATGAAAATGTAACGACAATACAATATTTTCCCGCTCTACTATACGAACCGCGGGAAAATACAAGTATTACCTATACTCCATGACTAAATATAACTAAAACACAAATGTAAATTTGCCGACAGCCCGTCGAACGTGATAGAAATATACAAAGAAAGGGTACACGATCCCAAATATGAACTATAAACCTAAAACTTGAGAAATTTTCAAACGTTTTTCTATGGAGTCTACGATATAACCATCTTTACTCGAGTCAGATTTCCATCTGCCGTGTTTTTTCAAACACCTGTCGCTAACGTCTGCGTTAGCAGCCACTGTGGCACCACCTGATCTGAACGAGTGAAGACCTATGTTACAAACAGGACGAATAATTCTGATTCTTTTAAGAAGA
>JAASAO010001001.1:0-68664 GCA_017311375.1 Mytilus coruscus | reverse complement strand
AGCAGACAAGTTAATCTAGCAAAGACGCCAACAAAAATATGTAGTAGAAAGTAAATTAAAATTTGACAATAACATCAACCAAAAGTGTTTGTCGTTGAAAGTACATACCGTATAAGTATAATTATGCATTTTCTCGATAAATATAAAAAGAAGATGTGGTATGATTGCCAATGAGACAGCTGTCCACAAGAGACCAAAATGACACAGAAATTAACAACTATAGGTCACAGTACGGCCTTCAACAATGAGCAAAGCCCATACCGCATAGTCAGCTATAAAAGGCCCCGAAATGACAATGTAAAACAATTCAAACGAGAAAACTAACGGCCTTATTTATGTACAAAATGAACGAAAAACAAATATGTAACACATAAACAAACGACAACCACTGAATTACAGGCTCCTGACTTGGGACAGGCACATACATACATAATGTGGCGGGGTTAAACATGTTTTAAAGCATTTTAAAAATGCTGTGATATTTACTTTGGCAACAATTTTGTAAGAATTTGATAATGTCTTCTGTGAATTCATTTAACTTATCTTCGAAGAGATAATAAGCGATTTTAAATCCTTATAAATAGTATATGCATAACGGGACGAATATAACTTAATATTGATTTAACATTAATCCTTCTTTGTACTCTAGAACTTCATGTTAATTCACAAAGCCAGCAATCCGTAGGAAAACTTTTCACCCTGTTCAGACACAAAATTATAACTCTGAATATTTGATTTCACATGCTTATCGGAGAATCGGCAAATGTCAATTTTCAATTCACAGGTTTAACCAGGCAGAGAATCGTTGCTTTAATGAACTCTAGAATTCGAGTGTCTCACGTGACCACATATGTAGTTTACTGCCCAGTAAATATCGTATTAGGTCACTAGAACACTGTGTAAAGAGTTTATATTACCGACTATCTAATATGGGGAATTAAGACATAGTTGTAAAAAATGATAAATATGTTATTTTGATTAATATGAGTAAAAATCAGAAATTGTTTCGACTAAAAGCTTGAGACACTGTTATTATTCATGTTTAATATGTATATGAAATGGAATAACTCACAGTGTTGTTTATTTTAAAGTCGCGTAACTCTACAAATAACTACTACTACCCCTGTGTAAAAATAAAAGAGGGACGAAAGATACCAGAGGGACATTCAAACTCATAGATCGAAAACAAACTGACAACGCAATGGCCAAAAATAAAAAGACAAACAGACAAATAATAGTACAGATGACACAACATAGAAAACTAAAGACTAAGCAATACGAACCCCACCAAAACTGGGGTGATCTCAGGTGCTCCGGAAGGGTAAGCAGATCCTGCTCCACGTATGACACCCGTCGTGTTGCATATGTTATTACAAATCCGGTAAATAGTCTAATTCGGTAGGTCACATTCGTGAAAAGGGAGGTATTGTAGTTACGACATAAGGAACATATCCGATACCATCTGTGAAACGGTTATTCCATAACGGTCAACCAACTCGTGATGGCGTCCGTAAAATTTACGAAAGGATGTTTCAACTTCACCATTTGGAACTCTTGGTTTAATAGCTTCCTTGTGAACAGCAACCCTCTATCAAGGAAATCATGATAGGACATACAAGCACGGGAATATCGTATCAATTGGGAGATATATACTCCGTATGAAGGCGCTGATGGAATGTTGCTACATAGAAATGGAAAGTTCACAATTGTTAAGCTGAAATCATCTCTTTTGTCGTAAAGTTTTGTTTTCAACCGACCCTCATTGTCAATTTCTAGATGTAAGTCAAGATATGAGGCAGACTTAACTGTATCTGTAGTATCCTTTATCTCTAGTTCGATGGGATAGATTCGTTCAACATAGTCACCAAATTTTGTATTATTTAGTGAGAGAACATCATCTATATAGCGGAACGTAAAGTTAAAGGATATTGCTAACTTCTTATCTTTCTTTCTAAGAAGTTCCTGTATGAAGTCAGCCTCATAATAATAAAGAAACAAGTCGGCAAGAAGAGGGGCACAATTGGTTCCCATTGGAATTCCGACAGTCTGTTGAAAACACGTCCTCCAAACGTAACAAATATGTTGTCAATCAAGAAATTAAGCATCTTGATAATGTCAGTTTCAGAGAATTTTTGTTTTTATCAGAGTGATTTTTACAAAGTAGGATTTATCATATAATACGACCACTGACCCAATACTAAATATACACGGTTCCCACGTGTTCGCTTTAAAAAAAATGAAAACAAAACTTTATAAATTTCATGCGTCCGAAGCGCTTTTACGGATTAACCTTTATCAGGAACGCCAAAGCTGAATATTTGAAAGCCAAGGATGTACAAGAACCGAAACAATTGAAGAGCAATATGACCAAAAAGGACCTAAAACAATATTCAAATTCATATAAGGTCAACTTTATAAAAATAAGGAGATGTGGTATGATTACCTATGAGACAACTATCCACCAAATTTCAAATAAAGTGGATGTAAGCAATTATAGGCAATCGTATATTTGCCTGTGGGAGTTGAAACCTTAGTGTCTTTATAATTTCTTTATTTATGAATGTAACCAACAATATTCCTAGTAGAAGTTTATAGTTGGTAAGATAAATATGGATGCAGGTCGAGACATATCATTTCATATGCCACTGGTACAAACCCGCCATGTGTAATCCGTTAATGTTATATTAATATGTAATTTTAGCGTTTTATATTATTTTTAATTCGGAAAATCTGTTGTTTATGGAAGATCATTGATCGTTTCTGATTCATTCCTTCGCAGCTTTTTTTTTTTAACCTCAGGACGATAAAAGCCTGACTTGTTGTGAATACACAAGTCTATTATTTAAAACTGCATATTGAACTCTGGTTTGATGTCTTGTTGCTGGTTGTATTTCTGTCTCACCCGTTGTTTCCCTGATCAATTTATTTACCTGAATAATTTTTGTACTTACCTCAATCATACTTTCTGTATGATACGTTTCACTGCTTTTTCTATAGCAGCTGTGTTCTCTGTCAGTGTTTTTATCACAGGTTTGTTCTGTTTCTTGTTGGCATAGTCTATAAACACTTTGTATGCCATTTCTGTTTCAAATTGGAACAACAAGGTTATACAGGGCTAACACCATAATATATATATAATTCGTCTCAAATTTGCGTTAGCAAATTTTGTTCTTCCCTCAGCAGGATTCGATCCCTTGCTTCTGTGATATCATGGCAACACCGCCTGCACCTTGTCCAGCGCCCTAGACCATTCGACCACCTAGGCTACATAAAACATAGCTTTCGGTGGTCGATGTAATACCTTTCCTCGTCTAGGTTTGTAACACAGTACATGATGTATAGTGACAAGTAGATGGTGTACCTTTCAGATCAGCTATTTTGTCTGTCGTAAAGGATGATACTGTTAATTGCCATGCCGTCTTATCAAATTTTGATTTTATTATACACGTCTAAACATGTGACAACTTTATGACAAACATTCTCAGATAACACGTGGTTTTACAGGGCTAATACCATAATATATATATAATTCGTCTCAAATTTAGCCCAACAATGTTAGATCTTCAAATTTATATTATATATATACACTGGCTTCTTAACAATTCAATTGATTCACATTATTAAAAAAGAAATGGTTTTCTTCGGAAATTGCCTGTACCAAGTGAGGAATATATGACATTAGTTTTTCATTCGTTCCGTTGTTTGGTATAGTCTAAAACTATAAATATTTGATTTTGTCAGGTTTTTTGGACCTACATCTTTTTTATTGAATTTTCCATGGACTTCGGTATTTTTGTTAATACTTCTTTTTTACATGTTTTTTAAATGCGTTTTGTTACCAAAACATAAAATTAACGTTTTCATGAAAATACTTTTTTGTTTAATTCAACCCTTCAAGTATAAAATATTATTTACGTAGGTGCTCAATTTCATACAAATCTCATCTGTTAATCGCCTAAAGCGAATCATATGATTGTATTATATGTTTCAAATTTGTGTGAAAACAACCTCTTTTATGAATTCAACCTAATTTTAAAGAATCAATTGTGAAGAAGTCTTGCTTTCATTTCGTATACATAAAAAAGAGCGATTACCTTTGATAGATGAATTTGTTTTTTATTGAGATGCCAGTTTATGTTTTGTCTTACCTGCATTTTTCTGTACACCTTTGCTGACATTACATCTGTCTACTAAGCTAATTTTGTGATTTATTGTTCTTAAAATGTTTAATTCATTCGACCTTCCAAATGTTTTAATTCAATCGTCAATGATGAGTCTTATGTAAACGAAAAGCACATCTGTACTTATATATTAACCAGGTATCTTTGATGAGTTTCAACCCTGATTAAGAACAATTTAATACCATTTTGAAATTGGATTCTTCAATTAATTCTTTAATAGTTTTAGATATATGGTTAGAATATTGTTCATTTGTATGGCATGTGAGTACATGGGTGCAATCTATTGCCCACAATTTTAACATGTTATAAGGTTTCAAAACGCTGAACTGAAAACATCGCGATTTCAGCCATATCTGGTATCATTTCAATAATTTAATAGTATGTACCTATGGATAAAACATAATGGTTGGTAATATAAAAAATATATTTTGCAAAAGATCAACGCTAGTAACATTTACCCTTTGTGACTTTATCATGTGCTAATGTGCAAATCGTATTTTATAAATAATATTGAAGCGTTTATCAAATAGGAATTATAACACGTTTAAATTAAACATATTAACTTCAGTTCCGTAAAATCATCATATTTACATAAAATCGTGTTATTTTAAGATCCTGTTTATATTTCTAGAGTAATTTTGAAGTTCTAAATACACGTTTGTATACAGTGACACAGTTACCGTAGTTTTCTACGTTCAATGATCAGCTGTGAAAGAAGTAAATTTGCTCTATGTTCATTCTGAATTGTTATTTGGTACCTCTTCGTGTTATCAGTTACATCAGGTAGGCAATTAATTCTAGGAACAATACACTTTGCACCAAACATAACAAATGTCGTTCATAAAGATGACAGCCGATTTTGCGAAATTAATAAGAGAAGTTTTTGTAAGAATCAGAATTGTTTTTCAAAGTTGGATTTGTCTTTACATAAAACAAGATAATAGCATCTAAATGTACAAAGGCCCTCCATTTTTCAGAGTATTTTTTTTCATTATGTAATTGGATGTTGTACATGTCATACGATTCAGCATTCTGTAAAAAAAAGTTCTTATGCTTTATGTAGCGGAAGACAGCGCTGTGGCTAACATTTTTCGGTTTTTGTAATAACACATTTTCTTCATTTGATTTATAATATTTAAGGAATGACTGAAAACAAATTTTTGTCTTTGAAGAAATAACATAAAAAATGTGGTGCACACTGAATAACCCGCGTACGGGGTTATTTAAAAGTGTGCATTACATTTTGTGGTTATTTCGAATAGACAGAAAAAGTATTACAGTCATTCCTTATAATTTAATTCTAAATTCCATTTTCAAGCTGTAAATCATAAAAAAAACATTGATGACGTCACGGTCAAACGACAAAATTATGTCTATGAGCTGATAGACAAAAACATTCAGCCAATCAGAAGACGCGTTACATCCAAAATTAAATTATTAAAAGATAAATTCGAAATGAAATTTGCGGTATACAATCTAGACTACTTGGATTGTACGTTGTCCATTTTAAGATCGCTTCGGTTGTTTCGTGGTTAAGTGAGACCATCGATCGTGGATGCAATAATCCTCGGCCTGGCTAAACCAGTGAATTGAAAATTGGCATTTGCTGCTTCTCCAAGACGGGCCTGCTCGGAGTTGGTTTCTATGTATGTTGTATTGGCGTTTGTTTTGTTGCACTTCAGTGTTTCTGTTGTTCCGTTGATGTGTTTACCTCGGTTTTAGTTTGTAACCCGGATTTGTTTTCTCTCAATCGATTTATGACTTTTGAACAGCGGTATATTACTGTTGTCTTTATTTAGAATATTGTGTCTGTACAGGGTGAAACGTCTTCTTACAGACTGTTGCCTTATGAATTAATTAGTATGTCGTTCTGGAGTACATCAAAGGATTTATATTCAAAATTATCGTCCCGTTATGCATGTACTTTTTGCCACTAGACGGTAAAGCCTTACCGCCCATCATCTATTTGAAGTCAAATGAACTCAAAGAAGACATTATCAAATTCTTACAAAATTGTTGCCAAAGTTTTAAAATTCTTCATTTACTATAGATTGAGCAATACGCCTACTCTAAAATTCATTCGGAAAATATATACATGTACTACATATTTAATATTCAAATCAGGCATAAAAAAACGATTTTAACACAGCTGATGAAGAAGTCTGATTTTGTATTACTTTACCTAATAAAAATAAATTGACTAAAAAAAACTAAAAAAATACACACTAAGGTTTACAAAATATCCTAAAATGTTTAAATATATTTTAAATGATAAATATGAAAAAAAAGATGTAGTATGATTATTAAAGAGACAGGGTTTATGTGGGCAACTACTATGTATAGTTCACTGTACATCTTCAACGATGAACACAATCTATACCTCTGATTCCTTGTCCAGCTTTGGTTATACGTTTTGTCTTTTTTAGTATATAAGCTCTTCTCTTTTAAATAACTTTTAGATTTTCAAAACTATTTTGCCCTCGAGCATCACTTCAGAGAATTTAATTGTTGAAATGCGCCCCTGGTGAAGTAAAAATTGTTGATGAGCTGGAAATTGTCTGCTAATTAACATAATTATGTCTTGCAAATATTAACAGATAATCAGATTTGTAATTTTGATTAACGAACAATATATTATAGGGCAACTATTATTAATGGCCAAATACGATATATACTTGGTCAGTATATTCCATATGGGGCAAGTTAGCGAAGTACAATGGCACAACACAAAAAAACAAGCTATAGAAATTACTTGAAAAGCTTAGACCCACCTGAAAACCACAATTGGAACAGGTATATTTTAAGAACAAAGTAACTTATGGTACATTTAATGCTTGTCCTTATTTTCATAGCCATAATTCTCCATTTTTCGATGATAACTTTGATTTTCTCTTAACTCGACTTGCCACCGGATTTTACATGGCATGATTAACACGTCTGTTGTAATTTGTGCAACAGGAACTACTAACTCTTCGTTGACACCTGAGTCGTCACTAGTTTTTATTAATTGGATCGTGTTGGTCATTCTTTTTTTTTCTGAGATGTTTTTGTTTTGTGGAATGTTGGTTTTTCGACTTATGATATATGTTTTGAATCTTGGTTCTTCATGTTTTTTATTCTGAAAAATGCTAACTCTGCATATATACATATGTAAGACTCGGAGGTGCGATGGGAACACTGAAGTGAGATGGTCACGCTTATGAACATCTCTTTTAAACGGTATTTGCAAAATTTGAAATACAAGGATTGAGTATGTCCTTAGTTACAGTTGTATACTAAAAAAAAATATCCCTTTATAATTTAGCTGCATGTGGCCATTATTCTGCGTAAACTCGTTTCTCTACCTTTGTTGCTATCATGGGTTCACCGTGTACCGTAATATTATAATACGCAGAGTCTGTCCCTGGACCCGTATGCATGAAGAGAATACCATGCTTCACCGTACGTAAAAGGAAACCTTTTAAAGATTTTGAAAATAAAAAAAAAATCCTTTACAGAAGGCTAAATTTATTTCAACTAATCACACCACTTTTCCCGTTGTATTAAAAGTTATCAAACCTTTAAAAAAACTTGTTCGCATGTGGAATTCGTATAAAATATATGCGATTGAAATTTGAGCTTCAGGCATCCATTAATCTATTGCTCCTTTTTCGCAAATAATAGATTTGTGTTACTGATGACGTTTTGTCTTATGACCTGGACATAGTGTTTGAGATTGTGATCCTTCATAGGATCATAAAAGAGTGGCCGAAAAGGAAAGATTTCGTGCCCCAACAGAACATTTCATATTTTCATCAGTCGCAATAAAAACCAACTACGGTGATCTATCTTATGTATTGCTCTTTTTCACAGCACCAGAATAGATGTGTTGCTCATTTTGATTCGTTCTGACTTATTAAGTAGTATTTGCATTTCAATCAACTTAAACCACGTTTTTCAATCATTGAAACTTGTACTGTTTTTAATGGTAAATAACCTTTGCACATAGCATCTATACAGTATTCAATATCTGAACGATGTTGTGAACGTTTGCTTATTTTAGTCCAAGCCTACTCACAGTTACACAGTTATAACTGGAAATGCAATGACTATTTATCATGACTGTTTTAAACTAAACGGGATATACTCTCGATGATATAATTAAAAACCTGAACAGCTGCTTATTACAAACAAATTGACTTCTACTTTGAAATGTGAACATGCAAAACGTTGAAAACATAGTTTATGTAATCCATCGCACTTTAACTCACTTCAGTGTCAAAGCATCTCGCTTCAGTGTTCCCATAGCGGTTCGGAGTACCATCGCGGTTCAGAGTTCAATATATAGGTACACCCCAAGACATACAATCTCATATGTCATGTACAAAGACGACACTTGTACAGCCGTTTCGATTTGGAAGATCTGTGATAGTTTCTGAAAATATATTCTGTGTGTTCCAAATATAAAATTCGCACTCATCTAAATTGTTGCGATAGTCCAAATTTAAGGCACTTGAAATATGTTCTTTTATAATATGGACCTATGGATAAACACATGCAAGGTGACATCATAAAAACGATGTTATAAATAAGTACAATTTAAGTCTTTGCATTTCGTGACTTTATAATGTGCAAATCATATTTTTAAGATAATTTTCACGCGTTTATTAAATCTAAATTAAAACACAGATATATTTATTTTTGTAATGACATTCAATTCCGTAATTGAAATATATTCAGTATAAATGTTTGTTTATTAATCATAACATGAAATTTTGTTGTTGCAGATCCTGTTTAAATTGATCGAAGTTTTATCAAATTATCGTGATTTTCTTCAACTATACATTGTACAATCAGTGATCTGTAAAAAGTACATTTCTCTATATTCATTGAAAATTATTACCTTATACTTGTTTGTTTTATTTAGCATTTAGGTTGTAAATCTATGTGGATATATGTTTAAATATACCATGGAAGTAATATTTAAAAGGAATAACAACGACTAATTAGCATGTATTTATGGCCTGCAGAGCTCTGTACTAAAGTGATATGATTTTATCCAATTATAGTCTCAGCGGCAAGACCCCTTTGGTTACTATCTGTGATACCGCGGTTGTAAAATGGCATCTGGAATTTCTTATCAGTCACGTGATTTTATCGAGTCCGGTAATTATAAATCACCTGTGGGATATCCCTAGTTTATTAATAACAAGGTGGCGCCGTATCATATAAAATTCTACCTTCAGAAAGAAATCGAATGATGTAAAAACTTGAAAACGGACTAGAATTGTTTAAACTACAACAGTTTTCATGGACAATTATATTTATTTTGCATATTTTTGCTTTTACTGTTTGTTTTAAACTGATCTAAAAGTGTTTTCCGGTTAAAAGCGTTTTGACAGTTGCCATTTTGCCATTTGATTAGGGACTTTCCGTTTTGAATTTTTCCTCGGCGTTCGGTATTTTTGTGATTTTACTTTTTATGTAATTTAGTCCCCAGCAATATTGAAAACCCAACCTGATATTTATCCGCATACGTGAAAGATTTTGTAATTTGCAGTGAAAATAATTAGGGCCCGCCGAATGGCGGACGCCCTATAGTGATCAGTCTGTCCGTCCGTCCGTCTGTCTGTCCGTCTGTTGTTCCGTCCGTCTGTCTGTCCGTCCGTCCGTCCGTAACAAATTGTGTCCGCTCTATATCTAGAGAACCGTTATGATTTCAAAGTTTATACTTGACATGTATATTAACCAACACCAGAGGGTGTGTCATAATGTATGTACAACTTCCTAGGTCAGAGGTCAAGGTCAAAAACTTTGGTTTTAGTTGACAACCCATGTCTTATGTATTGACTTTGTGTGACATCAACTTAAAATTTCAGTAGAAAATTCAATAAAAACAAAAATCAATATAAAAATCACTACTTATGAATCCAAAATCGTTCAATTTTTTTTTCAGCTTCCCGCATTGGCGCAGAAAACTTTTCCGGTATGGTTTTTAACTTCCGGTAGCGTTTGTCTTTGGACTTTGCGAAAATATAGGAAAGTTTATTTTAGCATTTTTTGATGGTTTGCACTAAGTATAATAAGTTTCAATCCCATATGCCACTTTGTACATGTCAGACAATATTCAAAAAACGTAAATAATGATGTCCGACAAACATCTTATGAACATCCAGAGGATGTTATTTAGTAGATCTATAATACTTTTTTATTTTCGAATTTGAGGTGCCTTTCTACTAGCTACAGCGACAACCATTTGACGCATTGACGAGATTTTCTTTATTTGTAAAATCACAAATAAGTGTCAATATAATTATTTTGAAAATAAACCACCTTTCTAGTATCGCAATCAATATAGATCAACTGTAACGAGACAATTAAAATGAACATTAAGAATAACTCTTATTAAACTTGCTTGTAACAGAGAATACCAAAACACAACAAAATAAAAAGAAATGTATAATGCCGAATTGAAAGTTCTAGCATATACAGAAAACAACTAGTACTTTTAAATATGTCATTCTATCAATTAAATTTAAAATTATGCGATTTGATGAAACATTGGATGTGCAGTCAGTTTTGACAAGATTCAGGGTAGTTTTAATTTATTTGAGTGTCTAAAGACAATGACTCAAATGAAGGATTTATATAGTTAGAAACCTTCTTATATAAATGTTTGCTTAAACATATCTACAGTCATATACTTATATCAGTAACTTGCATGTTCAAATATAATGTTCATTGCGATAAATTAAATATAAAAACACGAAAAAAAAAACACAAAATGCTACATATGATATGAATTTTATATGATAATGCATGAATCCTTTTACAGCTACATGAAAGAGAAAACATTTTCATCATCTTCAGTATCCACATCATATTAAGAGACAAAACACAAATATCGTTCAATACCTCTTTTCATCATGAAAGAAATTCCAGCTTTTCCAACATGTTCGAAATGATCCCCAATATGTATTTTGGTATTATGAGAGTACTTAACGATGTTGGCGTTTAACGCTACTTTCAGTGATATATCCTTGCGGTCAACTGTTTTGTTGAGGAGGACGGAGTAACCAGATAGAACCACCAACCAAATACCCGCTGCAGGAAAACTGGCATTTCAGTTCGGAGCCAAGGCTTAGTGTTGTTCAAGCCCACAACTTCAGAGTTGTCAGGTCAGTGATCACTGTAGGTAAATAATTTGACCATCGAGGTCCCGAAAACTTTCTAATTTATTTCAAAATATACAAAATCATACCCAATATGCATAAATTCCCTTTTTTTTTAAAGCCATATGAATATTTGAACGTCATATATTATGTACTTAGCCCACCTTCCGAACGAAAAATCTCTAAATAAAATAAAATACCCAAACTCAAAAAGTCATAAAAATCCATAAAATTATGACAGGATTGACAGGTAAAGGATGCAGAATTTCTGTTGGAGAAATTTAAAAAAAAGAAAAAGAAAAAAAAGACATATAATAATTCAGACATGGCTGAATATTTCTTATTTTTAACTCACAAGAAAAGATAAGTTTTAGTTACGGATCCAGATGTTGAAACAAGCTGGGGCCTAGAAAGCCAACGTTTGGAGTGACACTATGCATTTATCATATATGTTGCTCCATAATGGAGTTTTATGTGAATAAAAAAGTTAATAAAACACCTTTAATTTCAGAGGTTTAAGCATTGTTAAATTTTAAAAGATACACTATCAGATAACGAGTAAAAGGAAATAAAATGACGTTACTGTTATTCTTGACAATTGTTTTCTCTCGACTGTAACGCTCATTACTAACTAGCGGTAGAATATTACATGCTAAAATTTATATTGTGGATAGCATATACTATGCGGATGCTCCGTGTTCTTTATTGATAACTTTTGCTGCAGTTTATATTTTATCATTTCTTACTCTAACGTTGGGGCTCTTTACCGGAGAAGTAGTGTAGAGCGTTGCTGATGATGCTAAATCTAAAGAAGCGCTTCGGAGGAACTAAATCTATAAAGTTCTATTTTAATTTTATTTTTACAGATAATCTGACGTCGAATTCTTGCTTATTATGTATAATGTACACAGATACCAATGTACAACCAAGACAATAAAATCGTTCGTCGTATTTACAATTCTGTGTAGCTTAGTCATAAGCATACTTCATATTTCCTTCGTTGGTGTCCATCACTGGTGTGCGGAACATCAATTAAGTAATTTAACATATACTAAATATGCTGACAAGTACTGGGCAAGATTGTATGTACAAAGTGTAACGCCAGATCTTAAAACCGCTATCGAATATGCTGTTGTCACTAAGGCAAAGGATATATCACAAGATATTATTAGCAAATTACCTAATAAATATATATTTAAACCAAACCATATGTCTGGTGGATTAGCAATTATTGAGGGAAATAAAGTAACTAAATGTACATCAGCTTATTACAGAAATTGTCCATCGTGTAACGGAATAGATCTGCTACAGTGCTTGCAGAAGATATGTGATCGCTGGTTAACAATTGTGTTTAATCCTGAAAACGAAAAATATTACCAGTATATACCACCTAAATGTATGTTTGAAGAGTATCTAGGCTCTAGTGGGTTTCCTATGGACTATAGGGTGTTCACATTCCATGGTAAACCCTATTTCATTCAGGTTGACGAAACAAAAGATGGACGTCATACTCACGATTATTTCACGCCGAAATGGAAGCGGATACAAATGAGGGAAGTACCAGAAATTTATCCAATTAACAATTTAGCCAAACAGCCTCCGTTCTTGCATGAAATGTTGCGACATGCAGAAATCTTATCTCAACCATTTATCATGATGCGTATGGATTTCTTTGCTTTTGATAACAAGTATGTTTTTGCAGAATTTACTCCATCGCATCATGGCTGTAATGGAAGATTTATTCCTTCAGTCATAGAGAATTTTTTAAATTTAGTAATGGAAAACCCGTCTGAGTATTCTGACCCGGAAGTCGTATTACAGTTGTCTTAATAATTGTTATGAATAAATTTAGTTATAAAGTAAAAACGATGGAAGTAAGGATTACATCGTTATCAAGTTAAAATATTTTATTTTAAAATCATTCAATCAGATATCTCGTGTTTACACACTAGCGCGTTTTTCGTCATTAAGGAATTTGGTGTTAATGGCCGATCTATATTGCTTTTTGCTGAATTAGCTCAAAACGTGTTTGAATTAGGAGCGATTAAACGCTTGATATACTGTACTAACATTTGTCTCTTATTGAACAAATCTAGATTAAGCAAACTAATAATAGGTGGAGATAATGAGGTATGTTTGCAAAATAGACAAATACCCATATGATGACAAGTTTGCCAGTAACTACAGGTCACTGTAAGGCCTTGAACGTGTCTATTTTGGTTTTAACCTTTTAGGGGAATATAACCGATACCTCTTTTTAATAACATAATATGATTGTTTTTAATATGCTCGAGCGACCTGTATTTTTTGTAGCCATTGTCTAAAATCGCATAACTTTGTTTTGATGAAATAATAGCACAAAATCCTTCATTTTTATATATTCGATGGCATTAAGTGTATGGAGAGAAAGACAAAAAAAAAATATTCCAATATTAAACAATTCATGGACTCTCATTTCATGGGTGAAGTAGTAAAACATTTTCTTGCTTTAAATTACATCTTAAACGGTATCATCTATGACGACCTCTTATAAACGAAAATATATCAACACTCAAGCATCAACAATTTTCTACTTATAGATGTTGGAATTGAAATTTTATGTTGAATAGAATTATTTTCTATTAACAATTTGATTCACAAAATTTCCGAGACATATTTTTTCCCAACGTTAGAACTAAAAGAAAATATAATTAAAAAGTTCAACGTTTGGGATCTGGTGTAAAAGAACTGTTATAGTACAAACAGTAGATAATGAAGTCCGATATTCGTTTGTTATTCCTTTGATATTAAAAAATGTTTATATACTAAACTAACATTGCCATGGGCACCTTAGATGTTTTATCGTTTCTTTTTATTGTCTTAATATTTTTGTTATATACATATCTCCCTCGGGTATTTATAAATCTTAAACATTTCCTCACTTTTAGTTTTCTTGATATAGGTATACATTTTCCACTGGATTTAACACATTTCGGAAATAGTCCATTGATACATAAAAAAAGATAACATGAATCAATACAATTTGGACAGCGCTACGGACCGACGCCAACCACCAGCACCCGACTCTTCAAAAGAAAAAAAAAAAAATAGACGAACAACAGCTAACACGACATGGTTCAGAAAGTCTAACTTGGCAAAGGCACACAATGTAATGTGATTAAATCATTTTACTAGCGAAGCCCTCCACCTTTTGTTTATTAAGACTGTATATCGTAAAATTAAATTACACAAAAATCCCAACCTACTAGCAGAATGACCGCTTATATAAATAAGGAAATAAAAGACAGACATAATTAGTAAGCTGAAATGTGCTCGCTTCTACTTGAAGCTTGCAAAGGTAGCCACAACTGTTGGTTAAAAAATCGTCACACCGTCAAAAGAAAGAATTCATTTTAACTTTAATTTGGTAGCACATCACGCTTGTAGCCCTTGATGTTGATAGATGTTACAATTTTCCCGAATTTGAATATAAAATTTTCAAAAGTGTTTGTTCCATTTATGACACTATAATAGCAGATAATGTGCGAAAACCCGTCTAATATATTTTTTACGAGAAACAGTATGTTTACAAACAAGCTAAAGATAGGTTTATAACGATTGTAATATTTTTTTTACAGTTTTCAAAAGTCTGTGGTATCTGTTAACCTGTAAATCTCTTAATAATTTCAGGTTTCGCTCGTATATTTACATGTTTTGATTTTGATTCAGGAGTGGTCAAATATTTTGAATTTGATACAAGCTATGCCAGGGAAGTACGAAAACCCTCAAACTTAAAGAAAAGATCCACGAAAAGTCCTTGACTAACATTTCTATGCAATGTTTACATTCCTGGCTTTCATGTATTTAGGTTGAAGCGTTCCTGATGAAGGTAAATCCAGAAAAGAGCTTCGAACACATGAAATTGATAAAGTGTTATTTGAATTTACATTTACTCAGTGTATATAAAGTGCGAATCCAGTTAGTTCATTTTCACTGTTGTATGCGAGTATGTCTATTGTAGAATAAAGGATGATGGGAAAAACTTCGTTTGTTTACTTTTGAAAATATAAAATAATTGATTTGAATGTATGTTTTAACACAATTTCATTAGAATATAACTTTTAATGTATAATAACAGGATTTAATTCCAAAAAAGTGTAATTAAAGCAGCAGAATCCATAATATTGATTACTGAATGCGATTCATTTTAACTATAGATGCGATGAATTATCACTGTAAGTGCAATCATTTCTGATGTGGAATTTTTGGAGGTGCGATGAATTTTCATTGTTTTTTTTTTTAATATGTATTCGACATGCAACAACTGAAAATAGTTTTTAAATTACTTTAATATTGATGATAGTCGTAGATGCTTACTTGAATATACACGTGTATAACCACGTTCATATCATGTATATTCAAATATTGTTGGTGAGTTTGCTATAAGCTTGTAATGGATCCGAAAATTTACTGGAGCAGACATTCATGAATGTTACGTATTTCTTCGGAGAATTTTCCTTTAAAAGTTATAGAACTCGCTTAAAAAAATTTGTCACGCCGTGTCATACGCATGTCTACCCTAGTGAAAGGCTTTTTCACAACGAACAGTACAATAATGTACAACGAACGGTGCTAAAGAAAGTAAACAAACTACAATGTGAATGAATCGTACAGTGCCAAAATTGTGAAGTCAATTTTGCAAGTAAATGTCTTCAAAAATAATTAAAACAAAGGGTTTCTCATTCGCATTATGTATTTTTACAACAACAAATCACAAAATACACGTTCGCATTTAGTGTAAGAGCCAACCAACTATGCTCTATTTGTAGATTAATCAAGTTTGAGTTACACAGAGTGTTTGTTTCGCGATGTTTTCAAGTAACTCACAGACCTGTCTATTTAAAATAGTGACATGGTGTTTATGTAATATAAATGATATACAATGCTGCCAGGAGCAGTAAACTTTGTTTTCATAAATATTGAATACTTAACTGAACATTACGTCAATTAGTCTTTGGTGAAAATAATGACCTATAATTTTATGCTTTACAAATTGTGACTTGGATGGAGAGTTGTCTCATTGGCACTCATACCACATTCTCTTATATCTAAGAATGGTACCGGTATGTCTACCAACATCGCTTCGCGATGTAGCGATTAACGTCCGGAATCAATAGACCACTTTCGAGTTCATCCTTCACCGGAAAAAAATCGTCAATTATGCGCGCCTTTATGACGTCATTTACCAGATAGAGGGGATCGCCTGTATCCCTGCATTATTAACGTTCATCAAGCGTCTTAGTGATCGTCTTTGTGCAGGATAAACTAGAAATAATGTTTGTTCCGTAGGTACTTAATCACAATTCCCTAATGACAGCAGTGCTGATTGTCAATTATGAGAATTCAATTTGCCGAATAATTCGTGCAATATAGCATCATAGTTCTCCAACCACTTGCTCAACATTGGAACGGAAGTGACAACGCCCCTAAACGCACGAATGATGTTCACTAAAACCAAAGTTTTTGACGGAAATGCATCGAACTCGAAAGTTGTATATTGTACTGTGGTTATACCACGTGGTATGGAACCATCTAAACATGTAATAATAAACTGTTTTCAATATTTCCTCGTATTCTTACAACTGCGTATTTGCTTATTTGTAACACCAACTTATAAGAAATTCAAACATAAATTAAGGTGACTCGACTGTTGCTCGAACATTCTTTACTGTATTAGATGTATACACAATGGCACGATAAATATCAATTATCCAGTCATCAAAGCGTCAATTGTTTGTACAAGATGAAAACGTATCCACTCATTTAATCGTGAAATGAAGATCGTTTTGTGAATGCTCTTTATTATCTAAAATGCATCCATTAGAGTTCTTTTCCTAATGCTTGTAGTTTAAAGGTTTGGTTGGCTTGCATGCTTTGTTTGTATAAATGTTTGCTCAATCTTAATTATAATGCTTAAGCAAACATTTATACAAACAAAGCAAGCAAGCAACCTAACTTTAAACTAAAGCATTAGAAAATAACTCTCTTTACGTTTAATCTATTAGTATGCGATGTAGATTGAGACCAAAACAGACGCTTATTCTGCGACATGGATTGGCTTAACTTTCCAAAATATATGTATTCAATGATGGCGTGTCATAGGGAAGGATAAATTTTATCCTACATATAGATCTGGATCTGGACAAATTATTAGAGAAAATATATTTGACTATATTAGCAATAAATGCCATTTTTAAGGAATTTATTGACATATTACCTCAGACTTTCACTCATTAAGTATGCATATAGAATCAATCCTTCTGACTTCATAAATTTTGTTAGAGAGTCGGCTGAATTAAGACTTTATATAATGAAAATTAATTAATTTCCTTCTGTGAAAATGCATCGCATATACAATAGAAATGAATCGCCCTACAGTGAAAATGAAAGTCTAGTATCATTATTCGACAGTAAACATGAATCGCATAACGAAAACAACATAGTGGAATTTGATTCAATATCAACAAGCTGAATAACAAAACCTGTTTTAAGTTATACAAAATTAATAATCATGTTAAAAGGTACTTTTTTCTACAAATGAAACTTAACTGCTACTTTGAAATCTCTTGCACGCTCTGTTCGCGAACTTTTCTTAATATTTATCTATTTGTGTATCAATTTTGCACCTGGATGGCTGTAGGCGCGATGAAAACCGTCCGCATCTCAAACCAATATCATGAATTTATAAAACAGTACACATTATATATTATCTGTTATCTTATTTAAAAATCATGAATTTGTCGTCTGTTTATTTATCATTCTACATCAGAAATTCATCACGGATACAGTGAAATGACATTTCAGGATTCGCACATTACATACACTGTTACTAGTATCTATTCTATCATAGATTATAATTGGTTTTCAATATGGATATTGAGATTTACCTATGACGATAAAATGGGCAATTTAATAGACTTGTTTCTCGTTTCTCGTTTTTATATAGACTAGACCGTTGGTTTTACCGTTTGAATGGTTTTACACTAGTACTTTTGGGGCCCTTTATAGCTTGTTGTTCGGTGTGAGCCAAGGCTCCGTGTTGAAGGCCGCACATTGACCTATAATGGTTTACTTTTATAAATTGTTATTTGGATGGAGAGTTGTCTCATTGGCACTTACACCACATCTTCCTATATCTATTGTAACACCTTATTCGCATTTGCACGGTAGGTATAGTGTGCGGCAAGGATCGTGGTTTTTCGAGTGACTCGGTCCATTTTTTTTTTAGTGTAGATCGGTTTTTTTTGAGTGATAAAACATGCGATAAGGTCAATTAACTGCTATTTCGTAATCATAATAGTTTTTTACATGACTATCCATCTTATTTTGAATACTATACATGTTTTAAGCAACAAAGAAGCACAATTTCCTTGTATTTAACCAAAACATTCAGTGTTTAATATTGTCCGGGTTTTTCGAGAGCAACAGTGATACCGTCCGAGTTTTTAAACAAATGGTCCGGATTTTTTTAAAGAAAATTTGAATGAGAAAAAAGGTATTCTTGACTTTAAAAATTGACTTTTTCTAGTTTATAACTGTAATTAAGTGAATGACAATATTATTTATCCCCAATAAATCAACCAAACATGTGTAATAGTTATACGCTGATGGATAGGTGCGTCTGGATAAGAAACCCCGACGGCCGGAGGCCGGAAGGGTTTCTCATCCAGACACACCGTACCCCGAAGTGTATAACTAACTTACACCCGATGCTAAACCCTTTATTTGCTTACATTGAATATTAAATGAAAAAGAATGGATAGCATTTTTATTGACAGTATCAAACCATGATTAATAAGAATTTTTATTTTTTTTAAATGAAACCCCACTAGTAGCCTTACTTTTCGATATCACAAGCTAGTCAAAACATTTACTAAATTTTATCATACTGAGACAAAGGTGTGCTTGGATTAGAAATTCGACGACCGTACACGCTTAATATACACAAATACATATTGCATATGTAGGAAGCCCCCTTTTTTTCGAGGAAATCCAAGGGGATTGGGGTCCTGGGGCTAGAACCCCCCTTTTTTACGATCAATGCTTTTAAATGGGGACATATGACTTGAATCCCTCTTTTTATCTTGGGTTGGCTACCCCTTTTAAAAGTGACTGGATCCGCCCCTGGGTGCCATCATTAGTTTTCAACAATCCAAACTTTATATTTATTTTATGATCAAAACTTAGTCCGAATGAAAACTATGTGTTTTGAATGTATAATTCAAATAAAAGTTCTTTACATGTATGTTCTTTAAGACATTGCCATATGTGATTAAAATTGTAGCTTCAAGCAAAGGAGTATTTGAATGATTTTTTGAATTCAAAATACAAGCTTAATATTTATTTCGCTATTGGAATTTCCTGAAATATGTTTTTTAATATGCAATGAAGACCCATTGGTGGCATTCGGCTTTTATCTGCTCTTGGGCGGGTTGTTGTCTCTTAGACATAGTCCCCATTTACAGGGGCTCATAACCTTTTCAACTTCATTTCATGCTACTTTTGTTTTTACAGTTAATAATATTTTTTGTGGTAAACCCCGGAGTTTTTCAAAAAAGGAGTAAGAAACTTACTGGACAGCAGTGAAGAATCAGAAAAATGCTATGTAATAAAAAATATTCTACTAAAGGAGGCCTGCCCCCCGCCCTCACAAAAAAAAAAAAAAAATAAAAAAATCCATGAATAAAAAAAATTCGCCCCATTTTTATTCCCATTGACAATAAAATTTGAATTAAATTTCATACATAATTAACAATGAAATGAATAGTTCATCAGCTTAAAACACTGTATGTATGTACGTCTCAATCCAAATTGTCGATGCTTACATTAGATTGTTGACATCACGAATATATACTGTACATGTAATTTATAAGATGTGACAAACAACAATATATACAATTGAACGATACTTATCAAACTGATGAATGCATTGGTTTCATGCCTTGAAAAGTACTTCATTAGAACCTTTTTTTATTGTTTTTAAACGTGAATACACTGACAAATAACATTTTAAGCTATAGGAAATTTGTATAGAAATGAATTTAATCTCAAAATATCGTTTTCAATGCAATAACAAGAATTTTTGTAAAGTGTCTGTATATCTACGGATATGAAGATTCCATGTATGCATTCCCTTCGACATTTGAATTGGTATGTGTATAAAAATGGCTTTATTCTGTATTTTGGAATAAAAGCATTTTAAGGCTAAATTTAACTTTTTTTAACGAAAAATAATGTCGGATCAATAATATCTTTTTATCTCAAATACTAACATACCTTGTATAACATTGTATATTAAACTCAAGCGTCTATATCACGTCTTGTCAGAAAGGAAGTCTGTTTGTTTACATTTTGTTCATATTCACTCGAAAAAAGTGGTCACACTCGAAAAACCCGATCAAATCACTCGAAGAACCACGATCCCAGCCGGACACTATACCTACCGTAATTTGGCTATTGTTTTAGATACTTTTGGTCATAAAGCTCTCCACGTATTTCTGAATAGATCATCCTTTTACGGTTCTGAGCGTTCCCTGTGAAGGAAATTGCTAGAACAGCTTTTCGCACGCATATATTTATTAAGTGCTTTTTTTTCTTTTTTCATATTGTAATTAATTGATCTTTTCCTTCAAGTCAAATAACAGAACTGTCTTGAAGATACAATTCATTATGTAAACACATGGTCTGCATACTGTTTATAGGATTAAAATGCACTTGTTCAACTTGTACATCTGGTTTTTTTTACTTACGGTATGTGAACTTTGTACAACCGAACAGTTCTAAAATGGCAGTAAAGATACAATTGATTTTCGTAACTATTTGCCGGAAAAATCCTTAGCCAAATTTTCTACATCGAGTGAAATAAATAACTTAAAAAGGCAAATTATTCAATATCAATTATTTATCCTAATCATTATCAATATATTTAAGGGACTATTGCATCACAAAAATGAAAGATATTTCATAAGATTAATTACAATAAAAACCCATACTTATTTCTTTTCTATTGGTTTATCAAGTTTACTTGATGTAGTTGGTCTTGTGTATAAATAATAAAATACTAGAACATGACTTCATTTATAAATCAAAATAAAAGACGTGGGATATATGTCAATAAGACAACAAGCCAACGACACGAATAAAACAAAAAAGCATCTAATGGGCAACAAACAGTCTTCAACAGGTAAAACATGTTGGTGCATGTCTTTACAGTATGTAGAGCTCTAAATCGTCCCTGATTATAAAAATTGTGAGCGTGATTAAACTAAACAGAAAATACAAGATCTTCAATCAACACCAATATAGGAATAAGAAGATGTGATATTATCGCCGATAAGACAACTATCCACCATAGTCTTAATGGCGTGGGTGTAAACAAGTTAAGGTTACAGCAAGGTCTCATACAATGAGCAAAACCGATACCGAATAGTCAGATATAAAAGGCCCAGACATAAAAATGTGAAACAATGCAAGCGAGAAAACATGATTTATGGCAAAAATAATAAACGAAAAAAAATATGACCTACAACAACAAACGACATCTACTGACCAAGATCTCGAAATAAAAAAAAAAACACTAAGATATGAAGATATGACATCAGAAAACCATTGACTATTTCTGACTTAGTATGTAGCTTTTTTTGTAAGATCTGAATAAAAAAAAAAAAAAAATGGTGAAATCGTTATTCACTCTGATATCGGTTACGACTATACTTCAAAGAAGATTCATACTGCAACCTCATGAGCAACATAGGAATACACGATCTTGTGCAATTTTCCAGAAAAAACTCTGACTGTGTATAAGGTGGGAATTGCACAAGATTGTTTGTTTCTATACTGTTTTTGAGATTGTTGCATTAAATATTGTAATTGAAACCATAAATTTTTGACTGCAAAGTTCAATCAAGGTTATGTCTTCGTTAGACTGTTACATTTTTTGAAGTATATAGAAATATATACATAAATAAGTCTAAATTGAAAACAACGTTCAAACCTATGATTGCGTTGGATAAAAACCGCAATTTTTATACGTGTGCATGCAAAACGAATTTCTAGGTAGAGGGGTCTAAATACAGCACAAACAACATTTTCGAAAAGACCAAAAAAGTGAAAAAAGTATATTTTAACAAAACGCATTTGACTAGCAGGTCGAACAACGGATGTTCTTAAACCCTGCTGACTGCCATGGCGTTTGCAAAATAAACGGACCACCAGATGTAACAAAATGGATCTTAATAATTAATTTAGTACCAAACAGAAAACAATAAACTTGCGGAAAAGATGGTATACCGCAAACATGAGGTGCAAAAATTTGTACACCATATCCGGATTTCGACAATAAATGTCTCTTCAGTGATATTAGGAATTGAAACGGTATTTGGAAACCATATAATTTACCTCAATTTAGGAGAGACTCTTGAATTTTGAAGAGTCAAAATAGGATCAACGAATTATATAAACCCGAAGGCAAATATAATACAAGCCCAATGAAAAAATATAAACAAGTCTAAATTGAAAACAACGTTCAAACCTATGATTGCGTTGGTTAAAAACCGCAATTTTTATACGTGTGCATGCAAAACAAATTTCTAGGTAGAAGGGTCTACAAACAGCACAAACAACATTTGCCAAAAGACCAAAAAGTGAAAAATATTTTTAACAAAACGCATTTGACTAGCAGGTCGAACATCGGATGTTCTTAAATCCTGCTGACTGCCATGGCAATTGCTAAAAACGGATCACCAGATGTAACAAAATGGATCTTAATAATCAATTTAGTACCAAACAAAAACAATAAACTTGCGGAAAGATGGTATACCGCAAACATGAGGTATCTATGGAACGCCACAGCTGTCTTATGTGGAACTCTGATATTACGTTATGTTGTTTTATTATTACTTGATGATATTTTGTCTTTACATAATATGGTTTTGACATTACATAATGATGTTTTGATATAACTCAATATGGAACAGTCATTACTTAATGATATTTTATTATTACACGATATGGTTTCGTATTGACTTGATATAGTTTTGTCATTACTTAATATGGTTTTGTCATTACTCGATGTGGTTTCACCATTATCTAATATGGTTGTGTCATTAGGCAATGTGGTTTTAACATTTCTTGATGTGTATGTGACTTAACTTAGTGTAGTTCTTTCATTACATGATGTGGTTTTGATATTTCGTAATGATGATTTGCCAATTCTTTATATGGCTTTAACATTACGTAATGATGGTTCAAAATCTGACGATTTTACACTACATGATGTGTTTGTTTCAGTATTTGATGTGGTCCTGTCATTCTTTGATGTGGTTATCACATTACTTAATGAGTTAAAACCACATGACCAATTCGGAAAAACTAGTTCTATTTTAAATAGATTTCCATGTTTTATGTGACTTGGATGAGTGTGGCCATCCATCGAGTTAGAGTTCAAATTAAAGTTCAGGTTACTGTTCGAGTTAAACTTTGAGTTAGTCTTTGATTTCGAGTTAAAATTTAAGCCATCATTAGAATTAGTCTCATTTAGATTAAGATTTCGTGTTGAAATTCTAGTTATCTAATATGAGTTCGTATTTAAATTTACTATCGCGGATCAAGGGCTTTTGCTCGGGCTTCGAAAAGAGGGCTCAGGGGTATGCGTACAAAAGATAAACAATGTTACATTATACAAAACACAACATAGAAATTGAAATAAAGTTAGATGTGGTGTGATTGCCAATGAGACAACTATCCACCAGAGTTTAAATGCAGTGGATGTAAGCAATCATAGGCAACCGTACAGTCTTCAACACACCGTATAGTCGGCTGCAAAAGGCCACCACGTGAAAATGTTAAACAATTCAAACGAGAAAACTAACGGTCTAATTTATAACTAAACAATCTAGGAAAAACAATATGACACACATAAAACAACGACACCCATTGAACTACAGGTTCCTGACTTGGGGCAGGCACATAAAGAAAGTGCACGTGGCGGAGTTTAACATGTTTGTGAGCGCTAAACTCTAACCTTACCTCGGACTGTAGTGTAACAGCACAACATAAGAAAAAATGTAAATAAGGCTTAACTCAATAGATCGGTATGACTGAATAATATAAATCCATCGGGGGTGATCTCGGGTGCTCCGGAAGGGTATGTAGATTCTGCTCAACGTGTGGCACCCGTCGTGTTATTCATGAAAGTACAAACCCAGTGATTTGGTTTTATTTGGTAGTTCACATTCGAGGAAAAGATGACGGGGTTGTAGTAATGACAACTGGAACATATCCGTCGTCACCTGTGAAACAGATATTCCAAAAAGTTTTTTTTTTTCAATTAGTGCGAGGTATATCAGAGAATGCAATTGATAAAAATAAAAGATTGATATTCGTATATGTTCAAATGATCATACACTCTAAAAAAAATCGGAGAATTCTTATTTTATAGAATTGATGCTTTGTCGCTTAGTCCGATCCCCCCATTTCCCTGTAACTTTAGTGTGAGTTGATTTAAAGTGTCTCATTTGTTGACAATAATGTACAAGTCTTTTGATGTGTGTCGAGCCTGCGACATTAATGTAGCGGTAGTGAAACACAACAAACCTATATTCCGTCGTCTGTAGTGGCGTCCGCGTCTTCATCATTTAGATCGTTAGGTTTCTCGTTTGAATTGTTTTTACTTTTTTCATTTCGGGACCATTTATAGCTTACTATGTGGTATGGGTTTTGCTCACTGTTGAAGAACATACAGTCACATATAGTTGTTAACTTCTACGTCATTTGGTATGTGGTTGAGAGTTGTCTCATTGGCAATCATACCACATTTTCTTATTTTTATATATTTTTTTTTGCATTAAATATTACCGAATTAAACTGTTTTGACATGATAAATTTGTAAACCTCCATGAATTGTTATAAAACTTGTATAGGAGTTATTCTTCAAGATCAAGATAAAGCATCTACAGAAAAACATTTTTTTTTAAATTTAGTTTTTACCGATAAATGTACAGTCAACATTACGCTTTTTTACTGACAGCAGCAATATCAGGAGAGACACAGGGTTCCGTGGAATCTTTTACAAATTTATTATAATACTGCTTCCATTTGAGAACTAAGGAAAACAAACGGCAGGACCAAGTGATTTGGGATAACCTCCTTATGTCCGAAATACTGTTTATTTTTAATACTTTTTCTTATCTTTTCATACCAAATATCATTGAACAACAACTCGAACTTTAACTTGAACTTTAACTCAATGGATAGCGATACTCATCCAAAGCACATTAAACAAACGACATATGGAAATCGGTTTAAAATAGAACATATTTTTTCCGAAATTGTCACGTGGTTTTACCTCATCAAGTAATGTGATAACCACATCAAAGAATGACAGGACCACATCAAATACTGAAACAAACACATCATGTAGTGTAAAATCGTCATATTTTAAAACATCATAATGTAATGTTAAATCCATATAAAGAATTGGCAAATCATCTTTACGAAATAACAAAACCACATCATGTAATGAAAGAACTACATTACGTTAAGTCAAATACACATCAAGTAATGTTAAAACCACATTGACTAATGACACAACCACATTAAATAATGTTGAAACCACATCGAGTAATGACAAAACCATATTAAGTAATGACAAAACCATATCAAGTCAATATGAAACCATATCGTGTAATATCGAAATATCATTAAGTAATGACTATTCCATATTGAGTTATATCAAAACATCATTATGTAATGTCAAAACCATATTATGTTGTATTGTAGTCCTGGCATGTAATGTTGTCATTTTAATGTTATATTTAACATTGCCATAAAAGCGGGAGGTTTGGCTAGCCACAAAACCAGGTTCAACCCACCATTTTTTTTCTTAAAATGTCCTGTACCAAGTCAGGAAAATGGCCATTGTTATATTATAGTTCGTTTCTATGTGTGTTACATTTTAATGTTGTGTTTCTGTTGTGTCGTAGTTCTCCTCTTATATTTGATGTGTTTCCCTCAGTTTTAGTTTGTAACCCGGATTTGTTTTTTTCTCAATCGATTGATGAATTTCGAACAGCGGTATACTACTGTTGCCTTTATTTATGTAAAGACAAAATATCATCAAGTAATAATAAAACAACATAACGTAATATCAGAGTTCCACATAAGACAGCTGTGGCGTTCCATAGGTATCGGTTTTGCTCATTGTATGATATCTTGCTGTAACCTTTACTTGCTTACACCCACGCCATTAAGACTATGGTGGATAGTTGTCTTATCGGAGATAATATCACATCTTCTTATTCTCATATTGGTGTTGATTGAAGATCTTGTATTTTCTGTTTAGTTTAATCACGCTCTCAATTTTTATAATCGGGGACGATTTAGAGCTCTACATACTGTAAAGACATGCACCAACATGTTTTACCTGCTGAAGACTGTTTGTTGCCCACTAGATGCTTTTTTGTTTTATTCGTGTCGTTGGCTTGTTGTCTTATTGACATATATCCCACGTCTTTTATTTTGATTTATAAATGAAGTTCTAGTATTTTATTATTTATACACAAGATCAACTACCTAAAGTAAACTTGATAAAACAACAGAAAAGAAATATGGATTTTTATTGTACTTAATCTTTGGTAGCTTATGAAATAACTTTCATTTTTGTGATGCAATAGTCCCTTAAATATATTGATAATGATTAGGATAAATAATTGATATTAAATAATTTGCATTTTAAAGTCATTTATTTCACTCGATGTAGAAAATATGGATAAGCATTTTTCCTGCAAATAGTTATGAAAATCAATTGTATCATTACTGCCATTTTAGAACTGTTCGGTTGTAAAAAGTTCACATACCGTAAGTAAAAAAAAACAGATGTACAAGTTGAACAAGTGCATTTTAATCCTATAAACAGTATGCAGACCATGTGTTTACATAATGAATTGTATCTTTAAGACAGTTCTGTTATTTGACTTCAATGAAAAGATCAATTAATTGCAATATGAAAAAAAAAGCAATTAATAAATATATGCGTACGGAAAGCTGTTCTAGCAATTACCTTCATAGGGAACGCTCAGAACCGTAAAAATATGATCTTTTCAGAAATACATTACCAAAAGTACCTAAAACAATAGCCAAATTACGGTAGGTATAGTGTCCGGCTGGGATCGTGGTTTTTCGAGTGTGACCACTTTTTGCGAGTGAATATGAACAGAAATGTAAACAAACAGACTACCTTTCTGACAAGACGTGATATAGACGCTTGAGTTTAATATACAAGATTATTCAAGGTATGTTAGTATTTGAGATAAAAAGATATTATTAATCCGACATTATTTTTCGTTAAAAAAGTTAAATTTAGCCTTAAAATGCTTTTATTCCAAAATACAGAATAAAACCATTTTTATACACATACCAATTCAAATGTCGAAGGAAATGCATACATGGAACCTTTATACAGACACTTTACAAAAATTCTTGTTATTGCATTGAAAACGATATTTTGAGACTAAATTCATTTCTATATGTCCGGGTTTTTTCGAGAGCAGTCCGGGTTTTTTCGAGAGCGTTCGTGTTTTATCGAGTGATTATATAAACTTCCTATAGCTTAAAATGTTATTTGTCAGTGTATTTACATTTAAAAAAATAAAAAAAGGTTCTAATTAAGTACTTTTCAAAGCATGAAACCAATGCATGCATCAGTTTGATAATGGTGTACTAACACTTACATGCTATAAACAATTATCGTTCATTTGTATATATTGTTGTTTGACACATCTTATAAATTATATGTACAGTATATATTCGTGATGTCAACAATCTAATGTAAGCATCGTCAATTTGGATTGAGACGTACATACATACAGTGTGTTAAGCTGATGAACTATTCATTTCATTGTTAATCATGTATGAAATTTAATTCAAATTTTATTGTCAATGGGAATAAATATGGGGCGGATTAAGTGTGTGTGTGTTTTTTTATATTCATGGAATTTTTTTGTGGGGGCGGGGGCAGGCCTCCTTTAGTAGAATATTTTTTATTACATAGCATTTTTCTGATCTACACTGCTGTCCAGTAAGTTTCTTACTCTTACTCTTAAAAAAACTCCGGGGTTCACCACAAAAATATTATTAACTGTAAAAAC
Source organism: Mytilus coruscus (assembly GCA_017311375.1). NCBI lineage: Eukaryota > Metazoa > Mollusca > Bivalvia > Mytilida > Mytilidae > Mytilus > Mytilus coruscus. Next base: position 40,149 of record JAASAO010001001.1, on the reverse strand, counting down.
AAAAGAAGCATGAAATGAAGTTGAAAAGATTATGAGCCCCCTGCACTATGTTCTAAAGACCGTTTTATAAAGGATCCAATAATTTCTAATTTAGCACTGCAAAGTTGCGGTACGTTTTCCGAACAGAAAATTTGCATTAGATTGAAAAAGGTTAATTTTGATCTACGTAGTATTACATAATGTACACCCCAGTTCTATTGTTATACTTCATAGTTTCCATTTCTGAAACAAGTGTAGATTGAATAGATCTATTGTTAGGAATAACAATAGATTTTGACCACAGGGTGTGACTAGCGGGGTTTCTGGAAACCCCTGCTTCTACATACCGTAAACACAGTCCATTGTTATTCATAACAATAAAATTGTTTTTAAGCATGAACAAAAGATATTACTAATAGTATTCACGAAAAGTTGTTTCAAATAAAATTGAGAATGGAAATGGGGACTATGTCTAAGAGACAACAACCCGACCAAAAGAGCAGATAAAAGCCGAATGCCACCAATGGGTCTTCAATGCATATCAAAACATATTAAAACACATATTTCAGGAAATTCCAATAGCGAAATAAATATTTAGATTCTATTTTGATTTAAAAAAATCATTCAAATACTCCTTTGCTTGAAGCTACAATTTTAATCCCATATGGAGATAATTTTGACAAAGTAGAATCCTGACTGGTTTCAGTATGGAAAAATATGAAATAGAGCTCAAAATGGTTGCTGTTTGCCATTCAATAAGCTGAAGAATGTTATTTATATTTTTTTTTTATTGAAGTTGACCACGTGGAAATTGAATTATTTTAATATTTTTGAAGATGATATTGTACAATACTTAAAAAGACCCAGGAATATTGATGTCCATGGTTCTTTTATTCGACTGACAATTCCCAATAGAAAATATAATTGTTAGTAATTTGTATTATTTTGTTTTATTTCTATAAAGCGCATAACAATGATACTTAAAATCTTTTTTCGATTTTTCATCTTTCTCTAAAGTGTATACAAAGCAAAGTATGCGTAGAACCAATTTTCTAAGAACAGAACATCATTTGCTTCTTAAACTCCTTCTTAGTTGATAAATTCCGTAACTATAGAACAGTTCCAACAAAAACTTTGACAATCTTAAAGAAAATGAAGATGACATATCTGCCGCTACATTGCCTGTAATTACTAATATATCAAAATAATATAACATATTTGCTTATTGATGTGTTCCAATTTTCCTTCAGTGTAAATACTGACAGGAATATAATCTTAACAGTTTAAACTACTTATCTGTTAAAATAGCATTCACGTCTATGATATAGATTCATTTATTGTTCTATCATTCTGTTTCGATTTTTTGTTGTTGTTATTCTTGTTATACGGATTTTTAAAAAACAGCCATTTTTTTTTTTGAAAAAATGAAAGCGGTTATATAGGAAGAAGTATCACTTACCTCATCAACATCAAGATACATGTATCTTATCTAATCTTTTCATGTTTGATGCAATAATATTTTATTTTTATTTAAATTTTGCTGTCTATGAACTTTATTTTTATAAATCCCATGTTTTAATTACTTTGATTTTTATTTTTTAAAAATATAACTGTATTGGTAACTTAACCACACCGTCTATTATGTCATAATTATATTGATATATATAATGATATAGAAAGCATACAATTATATTTGATACATACCTCTCATACCTCGTTTTACCGCTCGTTTCTCGCCTATAACAAAGAATTATTTTCAATTATATATATCCAGGTTTTTTTTAAATTTCTATCAAAGAAAGGCAAAAAAAAAAAAAAAAAAAAAAAAATTGAATTTGAATCAGTCGAGAGTTATCAGGTTAGTTTATTACAAATGATTGCAAACATATTTCCTTCGGGGAGAAGCATTATGGATAACAGCATGACATATCTTTAGTTCGTAGATTTCATGATTATATAAATCGTGACCTATATAATCATGGACATTCAAATTCTTTAGTAAAAGAACATCATGTCTGTTATGGCGGGAGAATACTGTTATTTTTAGATTAACAATTGTTGACACTGCTGTTGCCGGAAACAGCAAGCCAAATGTCAGCTTCCATACTTTGTTGAGCCGAGACCCAAAACAATAATAACATTTTAAGCTATTTATTAATAATATATTTTTATATATGTACATTAACGCTTTTGCAAACGACAGTGATCATAGATACCAGGCTTATTAAATATTACAAATGCTAGTACAAACCGTAATTAAATTATAGTAAATTGTATTTTTTGACAAAAGTTAACAAAATTACTTCATGAAAAATATATTGTATTTAAGGAATGGATGTAATATTTTTTCTGTCTTTGAAGAAATAACCTCAAAAATGTGGTGCACAATGAATAACCCGCGTAGTGGGTTATTTTACAGTGCGCACCATATTTTTTAGGTTATTTCGAATAGACAGAAAAAATATTACAGTATTCCTTATAATTTAATGCTAAATTCCATTTTAAGGAGTACATTTTGAAAAAAACGTTGGTGACGTCACGGTCACATGACAAAATTATGTCTATGAGCTGATAGACAAAACACTTTCAGCCAATCAGAAGACGTGTTACATCCAAAAATAAATTATATTAGAATAACTAAGAATATACCGAAGTGGCATAGAAAACTGTTAGTCGGAGAAGGACAAAATACAATATCATGGCAAAGAAAACGTAAAAAAAAAAAAAACACAATAAAACAAAGACAATATAAGATTTAGCAACGCGCGAATCCCACCAAAAACTGGATGAACTTATGTCTTCTAAAGGGTTCTCATATCCTTCTTCATTAGCAGCACCCTCTATGTAGCTTATATCCGTTAAAAACTGCATTAGCTGAAAGTCAAAACGAACAAAGGAGGACTGACTATTCTATTTTCTCAATATTTCACATAATACATTGAATTGTCTTTTCATAATTAAAGTTGTACTTTCTTTTAGAATTTCATAAAAAGTACTTTTAAATATCAACGGGATTTTTGAAAGAAAGACAAATCTTTATCACAGGCAGATTTACTCATTAAAGAAAACATATTCCGCTAGGCTATTTCTATTTTGGGATTAACCCCTAGTATTTTATGCGAAACTATTTATGGCATTCTAAAACCGACACTTGTGTGCATATTCAAACACTTCTGAACTTTTCTGAATCTGTACATCATTTCACCAAATGAAATAATGTGTTACTTTAATGATTTCGACCAAAAGGTGACATCATTGCTCTATCTATTTGTCGCACAGTAGTGAAATATTGGGTAGTGCAAAACATATAGCGTGAATGGCATATCCAAGAAATTTCCTGTGTTATGTTTTTTACTAAATTTTATCCCAAAAAATTAAGAAAAAATTAAAACTATAGAAATAAGCATAAATAAAGTGACTTTAATCATAATGATTACCTAGTATTATATGAAGTTGTACATAACTCATATACGAAAACTGTAAGCATTTCTTAGAAACGGAACTTGCAGTCTTCGACAAAAGTACCAACCATGCATGATAGCGTACAAAAAAATATGTGAAACACTCATTAATAGGAAAAGGTAGAGTATAAAAAAATCAAGACTTTGTAAGACGTCGGTATGGAAGTATGAATAAAAATTTTGCGACGTCAAACAAAGTTGAAATAACTTTAAAAGTTAGACCAAGCCTGTTTTTCTAATAATTGGTTGCTGTGGACAAAGCGGTCATTTTTGAAATAAATATGCCCTAATGCATGAAAATAAATGTATACATGATATTTCAGAGAGTTTTTCTTCCTTATACTATTAAATTGCTATGGTAGAAAAATATAAAAATAACACTTTATAAATTGCATGCGTCCAAAGCGTTTTCCTGGATTTATCTTCACCAGGAACGCTCAAAGCCAAATATTTGAAAGCCAAGGATGTATAAGAATTAAAACTGTTGAAGAACTATATAACCAAAAAGGACCTACAATAATAGCCAAATCCATCTAAGGTCAACTTTGCCTGAGGTAGTTGAAACCTTAAATTCTTAACAATTCTAATATTATAAGCGCACCTTTTAAGAAAGGTTTGTTATAAATCATGTCAGTAAAGAAATGTACTGACTTCTGAGCTGATGATACACTCGGGGACTGATTAGTCCACCAGCATCGGTATCGACCCAGTGCTGTATCTAATGAAAACAATACTTAATAGATAACATGCGTCTGAAGCGACCTAGATCCTTATTGTACCGTACGTTTTCCACTTTAAGACAGATGAAAGGTGAAAGACTGTTGATCCTTGTAGAACACATATTGATTGATGATTTTGAATAATACCAAAATGTATGACTGAATTCTAAAATTGAGGGCATATATTGCCTGTTTCTCAAAAATGAAGTACCTGGTTTAGTGTATTGAAAATTCCGGTAACCAGTACGATCTGATGTATAAATAACGGTATATTGATCCGGCCCCCATACAGTGTTTTGAAGAGAAAAATTTAACGTAGATAGGAATGAGGGCTAAGAATAGCTGGTGTGCATCTTATTAAAATTTTAGTACACAAACTGGCCTAGATTTGAGAGAATGATGTGCAGTCATGTTTAAGCGCTCACCTGTCTCCTGATCTGGGCCTACCCAAAACATGTATGCTATATTCTGTATGTGCCGGTCCCCATTCAGGAGCCGGTAATTCAGTGGTTGTTGTTTGTTGCTGTATTTCATATTTGTCTTTCCTTAATTTTTTTTTATATCAATCAGGCCGTTAGTTTTTTCTTTTGAATTGTTTACATTTGTCATTCATGTAAACTTTTAAAACATTTTGCCCAGTGGTTCCATAAAAAGTATTTTTATAACGTTTACGACGACAGACAGACGGATGACGGACGCTTCGTAATGGCAATAGCTCACATGGCCTTTTGGGGGGTAGAGTGAGCTTATAATTGTTACTTTTAAAACACCCTCGGTTTTGTGGGGTTTGTGTTGCTCAGTCTTTAATTTTCTATGTTGTGGTTTGTGTATTGTTGATTTTCTATAGTAACTGATCGTTTTTCGCTTTTTGCCATGGCAGTCAGTTTGTTTTTGACCTATGAATTTCAATTTCCCATTTATATTTTAGCCTCTCTTTTGCTTCTGGCAAAGTATTTTATTTTTTACCTTCCAGTACGGTTCAGATTGGCCATGTAGAATAACAGATTAATATGAAGATATGACTTCCTGTTGATTTCGGTGACATTTTTCTGGCATCAGTACGAACTTGAGTTCTCCCAATCTTTCCAAAAAATTTTCAAAGGTTTTGATTGTGTAGTTTCAGGAGAAAAGAAACTTGCAAATGTATCAAGTTAGCTCAAAAACAGAATCTTGCAGCCAAGTTATTAACCTGATCCGGATGCACTAAAAATTATTTCATAAAAGACCTTTTTATTTTATATTATTTCTAGCAAGTTTGGTGCAGACCATCTTGTACATTTGGAGAAAAAGAGGAAATTTGATTTGCAACACGGTTTAATGAGAACATACATGTATATGGAGTGATTGGAAATCAGCCCGAAATAAGTAATCTTCTTAATGGTCCTCCGTCATCAATTAAATAAAGATTCGAAAGGTTTTTGCATTACAGAGTCAGGGAAAAAGAAAAATACACTAGTTGATGCTAATAGCTCACATTGGTATAATGCCCAAGCTCAAATTGTAATTGTATAGAAATTATACGTTTGCACTCTCATTTAATAAAAGGTATACACTCGACACTGAACTTAAAATATGGGGACATTGATTATCGATTTAACCCGGTAAAATTTAAAGTCTTTACGTGAAGTTGATCATCTGCAATGCTGGTAATCATTTTCTTCAATATCACCCCACAAAACCCGCACAACTCTCTACAGTCTGGTTGATGTTTCCATAGCTTCGAAAGCGACTTATAGAGTGTTCTTACTAGACCCGACATTCCAATAATTGCAGGTTTAGACAAGAGAAAGATATAGGCAAAACAAAAATGGACTTTTTGAACGCTTACGTAAGCGCTCCTCAGCTAAAACGGGTCAAACGAGTCAGAGGGAAAAATCGAAGTGTCAGTCAAGAAAGGGGGAAATTAAAAACAAAAGCAAAAGACACGCATCATATTTTGTACTTCATATCAGGATATTGACTATTGACCACTGCTTTTGGTGGTTTTGACTTGTACCGATCAAGAATAATGCCACTTACTCACCTTAAAATGATGTTTCTTTAGTTTCCGAATGATGATTTAAATACAACAAACTCGTCTTGGTTTATAAATTGACAATAATTTAAACTTGAATGAGCATATAAATAAGATGTCTTAGAATAGAATCAACTTATTACAGAGATACAATTTTTTTTATATGCATGAACGTATCATTTATTCCAATGCCTATATTCTGTCATTGATTTTTAATTTTTGAACTATATTGATTACTTATAATGGAAGTGGAAACCATAATCATGAAAACTCATTAAAGACATACGAAAGAGTAAAAGTAGAAGCTAGTTTAATGACATCATCTCATTTATTGCTTAACAGTTTAAATGTGTTAAATGTTGAAAGATTAGTTCACTACTAGAAAGCCATACTTGTTCTTGAATCATTGAAGGATATGGTTCTTAACTATTTACAAGACAAAAATAAAAAAATTGCTGATAATCAAAATCATAATGTACGTGCATTTTTAAGAAGACATCAATATTTTGGAAGGAGTGGGGGTGCGTGTGACTCATTTCAAAGTTGTATACAAAATCTTATATGAATAACTGTGACTTCACATATTTTCTGTTGATCGACATAAATAAGTAAAAACTAAATACAGTCTACAAACAAACCTTTTCAAAGTCATGAAGATTAATTGTTTGGGACCAGAAGCTATTCAGATGAGACACGTCCCCGACATTGACAGTCATTGCATTTTTTTTCGGGTCAACAGCAATATCCTCATTAATTCTCCCACAAGGTACCTTGACATTGACCCTGAATGTCTGTCGGTTTTAAAACATTATATGAACATTTATCTATTAAATTTATATTTTTTAGATGTATTCATTTATGCAGAAAACTGTTTACTTCTATTTTTATTACTACAATGTTAAAATCAGAAATTACAACTTCCTCAAGCACAGGTAAATATGAAGGTAAGACATTACATATACATCAAAGATTAGAGAAAGCCCACCCACCGCCTATAACGCCGCTTTCGGCTATCCTAACTTTGAGCACGATCTCAAAACGTCCTAAAAGAACCGACATCAGGTCATCCATGACCTATGTCATTGTCACCGAAAAAGTCTACGTAATAGATTAATGTACTTTAGACTAACTGAGTCTACTTTCGTTTTATAATCACCAATTATCCATGAGATTGTCAGCCTTAGAATGGTATGAACCGTTTGAAAAAAAATGTTTGACGATAATAGCTGGCATTCATATATCAGGTTAAGAAAATATCATGACCTATACCTATCGTCCCTGAATCCAAATTTTAGAATATGACGTAAATTCATTGTGATCATAAGTTTTGTTACATAAAAATTAAAAGTTCCGCAAAAAAGTCGGCATGAAGAGTCGAAATGCCCGGATTTATAATACAGTGTTTTTTTTATTATCTAGTATTTACCTCAATATATGAGAATATTTTCCTTACTCTATTTAAGTAATTTTCGAGGTATTATACTTTAGATGTGTTTTTGTGTTTGGCTTTTGGTTTCACGCATACCTGATGAAATATACTTTAGAAAGACGCATCGTGTCTTATAGAATCATATGTTTACATTTGCACACGCTTTCCAAAACTATCATACATCTTTTTTCCTTTCAATAAAGTTTGACAATTAATTTTGATTTATTAGCCAAAGTTTATATGGTTTGATCGAAAGTATAACACAAAAGTACGCATTTAGGCTTTATTTGTCTCAATAGATATAAGAAGATGTGGTATGAGTGCCAATGAGACAACTCTCCATCCAAGTCAAAATTTATAAATGTAAACCATTATAGGTCAAAGTACGGTCTTCAACACGGAGCCTAGGCTCACACCGAACAGTAATCTATATGGGGCCCCAAAATTACTAGTGTAAAACCATTCAAACGGAAAACCAACGGTCTAATCTATATAAAAACGAGAAACGAGAAACACTTATGAACCACATCAACAAACGACAACTACTGAACATCAGATTCCTGACTTAGGACAGGTGCAAACAAATGCAGCGGATTTAAACGTTTTAATGGTACCAAACCTTCACCCTTTTTCTGAAACAATAGTGTAACATCACAACATAGAAAGACACACTATAAAATATCAACTGAAATAGCTTAACTCAATCAAAGGACATAGTAACACCATTGAACATACACTGAACAAATAAATTTGACCTATGATACAATGTAAATTCAAAATAAATAAACTAAGGAAGAATAATAAAAGTAACATGTTATATCGGTATGAAATGTTAAACAATTTAAGAAAAACAATATGCTCGAACAAAAATATCAGCCATTTGCAATAACTTTAAACACAGGTAAATAAAATAATTTTGTTGTTAGGTATACGTATACAGTTACAATAGAGAAAGGAAATATTTTAACAAAATAAATAATTTTGATGTTCATAGTACGAAGTGGAAATTTATATTAGTACCAAACACTTATCAAAGCTGGTATATAGACCAGATATAACCCTGAATAACATTAAATAACAAAAAGCATTACAATTAGTATCAACAGGTCAAATAAACAAGAAAGTACGATTTGAGAGTACTCGCAGTTACTGACAGCTAGTTAAAAGCCAAAACAATTAATAATAAAAATCATGCATCAGAGACTAGAATCAACTAAAACACATCCCAGGGATTTAGTATTTTAACGTCATGGACAGTCAAAGAAGACATGACTAGTGCAATGCCAAAAATAAATGTATCGACAGACAGTAGGATAGTTAGGAGTTTAACCTCTTTATAGATCAAAATGAACGTGGGTGTGTCTATAAACATCCCGTTTGAAAAGAATACAAATTTAGTTATGTTTTTAATTTGCTGATGACAAAATCGATATTAGTGCCAATGTAAACTATATTCAAAGATCTAATTACAACATTGGTAAGATAACCTGAACTAATAAGTTTATTTAAAGGTTCGATGAGTTTACACGGATCATATAGTGATTTCCGCGCTTTAAGTACAATATTACCGTAAAATTTAGGATGTGAAATACCGTTTTAATCAGTTTTCTACAGGTACAGCCAAATTTACTAATCAAATCTTTGTATCTATGAAAGAACTTAGCAAAAGTTTTACGTAATTTATGGTAACGAAATCCCTGACTTAATAATTTACTAGTGATGCATTGATTACGTTCGTTAAAATCTATGACATCACTACACACACGGGCATAACGAACGAGTTGGGATATATACACACCGTATGATGGAGCCAAAGGGACATCGCCGTCTAAAAGGAAAATTAACAATAGGGAATGAAAATCGTCTCTTTTGTCGTAAATTTTCGTATGGAGTTTTCCTTTAGAGATTGAAATCAAGCCTTCTTGGAGAAGGTTAATCTGAAAAATGTGCTGATATCCAAGTTTGTATTTTAAATCACTATGTTCAATGAATACACCTATAAATATGTAAGAACAAATAACACAAAATCGAAAGTCTCTATGTAGTCACTTTATCTTCACTTTATAGGGGAGTGGTGCGAGAGGCCTTTTCATGAGCACCATTTTCTTTAAATGACAAACATAATAAAATTGTCTCAAAAGACGATGTTCCAATTAATGAATTTTCAAATCAAATCAATATATGTGACAGTAAAAGATGTAAAAATAGTACAAAATTAACTCTTATTTTGACATCTATTGTTGGCTTGAATAACGCTTTGCGTAAAGGGTAGTTAGTATCTCAATATCCTGTGGTTACAATTATATTTAAGTGATCTTTCTTTACCTTATTTCATTTTAGTGGTTACATAAAACTTTATTTCAAAATTTGTAAGGCACTTTGTTAATAAATACACATACCTGAATGTTGTCGTTACTCATGACTAAATTGCAAGACAATTTAACTGGAAAAAGTACTGCAAGAAACATACTTGACACTTCTGGTTTATATTCCGGTTACAATGTATAATACCTTTTCGATTAAAAAATATATAATCATTTACACAATGAAAATACATTGTTAAACAAATAAGGTCAACTTCAATGTATACTGCATTTGCATATAAAATACAGCAGTTATTATATGTAATATAGCAAAGTCAGATAAAGCTTTATAATTTATATAGCATTTGCTCGTATTTCTTGAGTTAAACATGTGCATTCATCAGAGATCAAAGAAGCAGTTAAAAAAAGCAATTAGACAGTTGATTGATTCTCATTGTAATTCATTGATATGTACGCCGAAAGATTTAAAATAAAAATAAATAGCTAAACAATACCGTAACCCTTGGAAAAATTTCATAAATGTTGGTGGCTTAGTCTAATTTTGTAAGTTTTTCTATACCAAAACATATATGATGATTACATTATCAAATCATGTTTGTCAAAAATTTTAATTGTTTATCTTGACATCAAGGCTGTTGTGTTTCATTATTTGCAGATAAAAATAAAGAGGCGTGGTATTATTGTCGATGAGACAACTATCAATCAGAAACCAAAGTACGAGGATGTAAACAACGGTGGGACAATTGGAAAAAAATTTAATGCTAAAAAACTGAAAATTAGAACCAGTATAAGGTGAAGGTATACATCATTAGGGCGCATGGAATACATTTGTACAAAATTTTACTAATAAAATTAAGAAACCATTTTCACCAAAAGATAAATAACCTTTGATTATACGACCGTCACCTATTACCCCATTGAAGTTAAGATTCAAAATAAAGCATGTAATGTTAATTGTTCAGTAAATGTAAAGGTCCATAGTCAATATGTTATTTAGATTCATATACACTATCATATGAAATCTAGCATTATAAATTCTTAGTTTGAAAGAATATTTTTTGAATTTCAACGTTTTGTCCTTAACGCACTCCTTTTGAATGCTGCTAATGTCAAAGCATATTAGAAGCATTTGTTTTAATTTCAATGTCATATATATATATATCAGTTAAACCCAATATATTATTAATGTTAAAACACACCTTTACACTTGATTTTCTTATTCGTTTTTTTTATGTTATTTACCATAATGTTCTTACAATAATATAATTCACCTACCTTATTATGGTTACCCCTTATTGAATACAATCGAGCAATGAGTCCTTTACTGGTTGCGTCCAATTTTATTATAACCATCATTGATTTATTTTTGACACGTTTGTTAAATTAATTTTCTCGAAAAGTGAATGAAGTCGAATTTGTCAAATTTACAAGTAGAATAATCCGATACATGCTGTTAACAAATATATAAGATCTCAATGATGTGTCATCGTAACTAAAACTAAAAGTGCTGATTAGTTTAGTGACGGATGAATGGCATAATATTTATGATTTGTTTTCATAGTGTGGCTACTTACGAGATAAACAGTTGTTCCTTCTTCATTTATTCGAGTTTGTTTCCACTTTCAGTCAACCCATTATTATCTGTAACAATTGACGTATGATCTACAATGAAATTAATACAGTGATATTACAGTTATCGATAGCATTACAAAGAGTTTGAGGTAAACGTCAATCTAAACAATCATACATCCAAAAATAACACATTTTAAAAACGTCATAAAAGTGTACTACAGAAAATATAGAAGATATGTAAATGAAATTTAGAATATTAAAATAAGGAGAAATCCAGATAACAAAATCGTCGTGTGAATCTTAATGTGTTATATGTCCAATTTGATGAAAATGGAGATAATTATATATTTGAGAACCAAGTGCAATAGTATATCTCCTACGAGATTTCTACGAGTTTTTGGTCAGAACTATACTGTTCTGTCTCCACACTCCCATTGGATTATAATGGCTTATTCGTCTAGTAAGTTCAGAGAAACATATTTTTATGGTGTTGTATGTCCACTTTTTCTCATGTATTTTTGCTGTTAAATATTGTTATCAAAATTATCCTAGCGGTACTATGATAAAATGGTTTGCATGATTTGAACTAAATCTATGAGCAATTCTAAGCAAATACAGCAGTACAGAATTTGGGATATTACAAAGTTAAAAAATCATGGTCCATCTCCAATGGAAATATAGGGATAAAGTTCTAAAAGTACATTGTTTGTAGTGAAATGATCAATCTCCCAAAAAGGGGATGCTTTATTTATCTAAGTTGCTTGACTATTAAAAAACAATCGAACAAAGAATTACTCTTCATGTATGTAAATTCAATTCCTATATAACTTTTTACGTCTCAGTCAAATATTTATGATATTGAGCTTTCAAACTTTAATTTAAATTTTTACCACTATTACCAAATGGGAAATACATCATTATAAGATTCACACGACGATTAGTATCCTTTATTGGTATCACCTGTCCGAAGTTAAATGCAGACTAAAAAGAGGGAGAAGATATAAAAAGTGTAGCCAAAAACCAACAAACGGACAAATTCATGACCATGCAGAAAAAGAATAAACGACGAAAAGACAAATATATTATATGTCCCTCTGGTATTTTCGTCCCTCTTTTATAAAATTCCACAGAAAGCTAGAGATTGGGGATCATTAACACAAACAAGTAATGGGGTGAATTCATGTGACCTGGAAAGGTCTTTAGCTTCTGCTCCAACAGATGAAATCAGTCGTTTTACTCCTATTTAGTCATTTCGATGAGTCATATCAGGTGTATACATAGCATAATAGCCGATTGACGAATATCACTTTTCCCTGAGATAACACCAAATGCATACATCGTCGGCACAAGTAAATTATCTAATCCTACATTTGACCGAATGTGAAGCTTGAAATGAAAATGGATTCCAGGACAAAGAATAGACAAGCATGTCTACGGCAGAAAAAACAAACATGTTTAATAATAGAAATAGAAAAACACAAAACACAACACTGAAAACTAAAGCAAAAGAAAAAGAAAAAGCAAAAGAAAAAGAAAAAGAAAAAGAAGAAGCAAACCAAATACCCCTGGTGAATTCATTTTCTCTAGAAGGGTAATCACTTCCTTTCCATAAGCGTCACTTGTCATGTTGCTTATTGCATTTAATTTTAAAATTCGTTAATAACTCAAATTCATTAATGTTAAAAAACATCAAGGAAAAGAGGACGGGATTGTAGCTACAACAAGTTGAACATTTTTGTGGTCACATGTGACACAATTATCCGTAACGGTCAACCAAATCACTGATGGTGTCTGTAAAATTACGGCGAGATGACTTCCCATTTTGAACCCTTGGTTCGATAGCAGTAGTCATTTATCAAGGAAATCAGGATAGTATCTCAAGCCCTGGGATATTGTTCCAATATATTCCTTATGCAGCAGATGCTGGAAGGCTAAAGAATGCTTTTATTGTAAAATATCACGAACTTCTAACAACCTAAACAATACTTGTTGAAAAAAAGAAAACTTGTGACTCGTACAATATTAGCATTAACAAAATGTGGACGAAGAAATTATCAACTGAAAGAAACAATTAATATTGTAAAATCAGTGAAACATATGAATAAAAATAAGGAACAAAAACAAAACATTCGAGGAATCCTCCAAAATAGTATAGTAGTAATAAAACATGATTTGAGGTATACGGTATTGAGACAACAAGTTGTAAAAAAAAAAAAAACAAGAGACATCAATAGACCAAGTCACTGTCGTACATTTTGTCAACTATTTTGTTTCAAGTACACTGATGAGTCTAATGTATGTATACCAAACTACTTTCTGGCTTACTGAAATTGTAAGCCTGATAAGAATAAGAATAAGAATATTTATTGAATCCAGTTAAAGGGCCCGTTTCCGAGCATATACATATATAAAGTATTAATTATACAGTAATTTTTAAGTTATATTACATTAAAAATAAATGATTAAATAACTATACTTCATACCAGATGGTGTTTAAAAATAAATAAAATAGACTATTAACCCTCTCTAATACATAAAAAATAAACTACATCATTACTACATGTATATTTAGTTTCTGGAATGCAAATTTTCTCTTATTTCAAAACAAGTACTAATAAATCTTGACATTGACATATTAACATTTTCAGACTCACAGGACATCAACCAAATAAACTGGGGAGTTTTTACATTGAATGCATGCTTCATTAAGAATAAAATTCCTTTCCTTTTCGTATGCAGTGCATTCCATTAAAGAATGAAACTCGTCTTCAACCTGCATATTTTTACAGTGCCCACAAAATCTTTTATCTTTATCGATTTTTTTATATCGACCTTTCTCAATAACTAACTGATGAGCACTGATTCTAAATTGATATAATAACTGGTGACTTTTGTCAAGCTCTATAATTTTGCGAGCCTGCTAAAATTAATTTATTAAACAGAAACTATGATATCAAGGATTTAATATCAACAATACCCTACTGAAAGAAAATCAATCAAACGATTCCACGGAAGCAATGGACGATTTCAAAACTGCCATAGCACGGTGTATATTCAGAACGCTTGCTTTCGATTCCGTTGACGGTAACGCTTGTTTTAGATTGATGTTGACGGAGAAGAAGGAGACGCGGGATGAGGGTGAATGATGCTTCAATTGGGTGGTATATATGTGGTGTTTTCTCTTGTGTCTCACGGAACACTAGAGTTATTCTACTTGATAAAAATGTAATGCATATTATTTTGAAATCTTTTTAAGCAGGTCGTAAACAGTCCCACAAAAGCAAAACTGTAAACGTTTGCACACAAGAATGCATTTATTTTGTACTAAAATGTTTAAATCATCTCATATTAAGCTAGGTTTCAAATCATTTATTTACTTTCCTTTCATTAATATTGTTCCGTATCGCAAAATTTATCTAGTATCCATAAAGAATGTAGTCAGGTCAGGTTTATGAATTTTTGTCAGATTTTCGGACTCCTTGGATTTTTTCCTACGATACAGGGTAAAATATTTTGCCCCATATCATTCACTTTTCTTTTCATAGAACACTTTAATAGCTCATGAAAAGGTCATCTTTCCAAAATTTAAGCTGATTCTAGATTTTTCTTACGGTTTGAGACCCAAATAATGGCAATGTAAAATATAAGGTAAGCCTTTTCCCACCATGTTAAAAAAAATCAAATATCTCAAAAAGGAGTTCCATAACCTATCAATATTTTTAGCTTATTTGGTTCCTTTACTAATGCTCTTTTGACTTCTGGTATCAATTTTAAATTCTAGATTTTTTTTAATTTCACCTAACTACATCCTTAGTAGTAATACCACAACAACAGACTGAAAGAATGTTCAAATCATATACAGTAAATTAAAAGAGGGGAGTGGATTTATCCATACGAAAAAAAAAAAGAATCACTATTGAAATTTAAAATTTTAATTTGAACTGAAAAAATGGTCAGACTTAAAGGACCTATTTGTCCATAAATACCATCATACCTAGAAAGCCCAACATTGTATTGGCCCAACTTAAATGCATTTTAACCTTTCTTAACGACGACTTATATATATGCAAAAACAATGGTGTTTATACATGAACACACGCACAATTTATATTCTTTACTCTTATAATAATAATGTTCAAAATGGAGGGAAAATTTGTCAATGCGGAGGAGTTTATTTGGTATATACTGCATATATAAGGGCTGTAAAAGGGAGTTAATTATCCCTTGTGCTATGTTTTGAAAATAAATAAAGGTTAAAAAAAATATATTTCGATTGGATGTTGACTTTAATGATACTGGTCAGTTTTTCAGTGTGATAAATTTGCTCAATATATATATATGATACTTTCTAATCCTTATTGGCAAAAACAGGTCCCATCCAAATTTGTTTGCGTCATTGAATCGCGATGTTGATTTAATGGTTGCAGTAATGAAAACTGTTTCTGGTATATTTGATTTTGGTAATTTTTAAGAAGATTATGTTAATGTCATTTATATAGTCAGGAATAAAACCATGTATATAGAAAAAATGTAAAATGACTTTTAAAAAGTCAGTTGGACAATCCTACAACCTTTCAAGGCGAACTGTTTGCATTTTTATGTCAATACTTGATACGTTTGTCTAAAAAAGTATAACCCATATACAAGTAATCCTATCCTAAAAATAACTTGTAAAGAAAACTGTATCGTTGGGCGTTAAAACGCACATACTAAGCTAGTCATACATATTTTAGTGTTAAAAGGTAGTGAAATAATAGTTGAATTCATGCTTTTGATCTTAAATGTGGCAAACAAATTGAAACGTTAATGAACAGTGCTGACGAGTGAAAATTCGTATGAAAAATTATCTGTCGTTGGAACCCCCCTTCCCCTCCTCTTCTATATAAATACAAGAATAATTGGTCTAAAGGTTGAATAATTGTCAGGATACAAAAATTTCTAATACCAAGTAGGTTAAATTAGTTTTCAGCGGGGACACTCGCCAAAATATTTACTTTTATAAATTGTATTGTTATAAAAATAGGCCGTTATTTATCTCGTTTGAACTGTGTCACATTTTCATGTCAGGGTTTATTTTAGTAAATAGTCGTTCGAAACATCTGATTGCAAATTTATTTGCTGCAACTTATATATAGCCTTCTTTTGTAAATCAAAGGTTGAAAATACTAGATATACTTACTGGAATCTTGAAAAGATGATCAAGCTGTAAATATTCCCCTTAATACGTTTTGACAATTAAATTTATCGACAGATTGTAGGTATTCCTATGGGCAACAATTGTGCCTCTTTAATAGCAAACTTATTTCTGTATTGTTATGAATCACAAATTATGGTCAAACTCAGTAAGCCGGTATAAACTCCATTTAATTAATAAATTCAACAACACTTACCGTTACCTTAATGATATATCTTTGATTGAATTATAAAGAATTTTCTATATATGCTGCCGAAATTTGCCCAAAAGAACTTTATTTTGATAAAACAAATATAAACAGCAATAAATCTAGTTTCCCATGAGACAATCTATACAAAAATTTACAAGAAAAGGTACGATATTTCGTTCCCATTGTTATTTTTGTATTTTTTGGACACTTATGTTCGTTTAGCTCCATGTTACAGTGTTTAGGTTTCCCGTGTATTTTGTAACGTTTTGATCTTTGTTATCCCTGGTAAATAATTAAGTTATGGATTTCGTTTCAACAAATTATTTAAAACTTTTACTAATTTCATAAATAGATACAAAGATTTTGATTGGAAGTTTTTACGGTGATGTTGTTTATTGAGCCCGTAAATTTATATACACTCCGTGAAATAAATCAAAACATAACTAAATAGTACTGATATACAGCTAAATTAATTAGATATGTACTGATTAATATTTAAATCTCACAAATACATGATGTTTTAAGTAGTTGTAATTGGTTTTGAACTAACCTGGGAGTACATTCTGATCTTACTTTGTGTCTTTAGTCCTTTTTTTTTGTGTTATGTGTCAATCTGAAGATTCATGCATTTTTCATTTGAATTTTATAGTTTGTTTTTATGTTGTGCAGTTACACCACTGTCCCAGGTCACGGGTGGGTTAGGTGCCCGCAGACATGTTCAACCCTGCCATATTTTGTACGTGCTTGTCCAAAGTCAGGAGCCTGTAATTCAGTGGTTTTCGTGTTTTCTATATAACATATTTGTTTTTAGTTTATTGTTTTGTATAATAAATCAGGACGTTTGTTTTCTCGTTTGAATTGTTTTTACATATGTCATTTCGGGGCATTTTATAGCTTGCTATGCGGTTTAGAATTTGCTCATTGTTGAAGGCTGTTATGTGACATATAGCTGCTTACTTCTTTGTCATTCGGTCTCTAGATGAAAGTCGTCTCATATAACTGTTCAAGTGATATCAAAATTAAATTGGAAAAAAAACATTTCGAAGAAAAATAACAAATGGATTTATTAAATGTTTTTTTATTCGAACTTGAGATATTACAGTTCTTGGTTTTAAAAGAGAGGTAAAAGACTTCATTTATAAACTCGAGAAAATCACAGAAAAGTAACTAATAAAAGACAATTTGTAATAAAACCATCTCGATTACTCCTGTTAATCATTGTGAAAACTCACAAGTGGTGACTAGGAATAGCGTCGTCAAAGACATTGTGTGTTTTCCTCAAGTTTGTTAAAACATTGCTTAACATAACTGTTGAAAGTGTTTGATTTCTTAAATCTAAGCAGTTGCAAATGTGTATGTGTAAATATATACATCTGTAGACTTCATTCTACTTTAACTATTTATGTATATTAATTCATAACCAATATAACGTAATTTCATTATTTTTTATAAGATTGTTACCCTATTTCCTTTGAGAAAGATATCCCACAATAAGATTGTTACCCTATTTCCTTTGAGAAAGATATCCCTCAAAACATTGTACTAGAAAAAGGGGATTGGTGCATATTTACTTTCATTCAACAAAGGCTCGTCGTGATTTATTTGGTAAATAATAGGGGAAAATTAGGTGTCAGAATAATAAAAAAGGTCTTTCACCAATGCAAACATGGTAGATAAAAAAATAGGATAAGAACAGTTTGAAAGGTATGAGACAGGAGATGTTATCAAAGAAGAAAAGACTCAAATCAAAGCTACATATATAACGAAGAACAGAAAATGTAAAAAGGCACTAAACATAAAAAACCAATAACGCAGTCTTTTTAATTGAAATGAGATAATGTGGTGGATTAAACGCACTTGTCACTACACCAGAATGAGATAATGTGGTGGATTAAACGCACTTGTCCCTACACCAGAATGAGATAATGTGGTGGATTAAACGCGCTTGTCCCTACACCAGAATGAGATAATGTGGTGGATTAAACGCGCTTGTCCCTACACCAGAATGAGATAATGTGGTGGATTAAACGCGCTTGTCCCTACACCAGAATAAAATAATGTGGTAGATTAAACGCGCTTGTCCCTACACCAGAATGAGATAATGTGGTGGATTAAACGCGCTTGTCCCTACACCAGAATGAGATAATGTGGTGGATTAAACGCGCTTGTCCCTACACCAGAACGAGTAAACAAATAATTGATTTGTGTTTAAGCATGGCAAACACCCAAAGGTGCACATGTACAAGATCAAGATTGTGTGATTACAAATTGTCTCTGTTAAGTTGATTATTGGCGATTTTGGCCAATAGCAGTCATCTCGTAATGACTGAATAAGAATATTTCAAAAGTTAAAACATAACTTTATTATACTAAATACAAAATAAATTCAAGACAAGTATTGACATATTTATAGATAAGGATCAAAATTTTCAAACAAAGGTATTCTCAAAGATGTTGCAATCATGGATCCGTTATAGCAAGTTATGTGTATGTTAAGGAAACTGATAATATCCCGGAAAAACCAACAAAAGTAGTAGTGATGTAGTAGCTTATATGTGAATCAATATTTATTCGGCTTTTAGCGTTCCTGATGAAGGAAAATTATAAAGTAATTCAAGTTTCAACTCCCTAAGCAAAGTTGACCTTAGAAGGATTTGGCTATTTGTTTCAGTTCTTATACAAAACGTTCATGTTGATCAATGCAAATCCAAATGTGATAAATCAACATCAGTTTAGTTAAGGATAAGTGATCATACTTTATCAGTTGATAGAGGGCGATATTTAAATATAACGAAGCAGAGTAGGATATTTCTTTGCTGCAACAATGGAGACATTGAAGATAAACTACATTTTCTTTTAAAACCTCATTAAAAAATCAAATAATGTTCTTTTGAATAACAAATTACTATCTTTATCATATAACCTATAAAATTGAGAATGGAAATGGGAATATGTCAAAGAGACAACAACCTGACCAAAGAGCAGACAACAGCTGAAGGCCACCAATGGGTCTTCAATGCAGCGAGAAAATCCTGCACCCGGAGGTGGTCCTCACCTGGCCCCTAATTAAATTTGTGTTCTAGTTCAGTGAAAATGGACGTCACACTAAACTCCAAAACATATAAATGAACTAAAATTAAAAAAACATACTAGACTAACAAAGGCCAGAGGCTCCTGACTTGGGACTTGCTTATATTAATTATAAATAGTAAATTAAATTAGAAAGGATGTGTTAAGATAAATTCATTCTTTGAAAACTTTTGAAATGACAAACATCGATACTGTGTTGGAAAATAATATCATAAATTGATTTATTACGCCACATGTTTACCTGTATCTGGCCGTCCTATTTCAGGAACCTCAAAATAGTATAAAGTGTGTAATCTTCGGTACTGTGTTAAATTGATAATAAATGCGTCTAGACTCCTGTTATGTCGCGTATTATTACAGTTATTTTTGTCACCATAGGTTGTTCCCGCGTATCGATGAACCTGAGGACCATAAACGACATTTTCTGAAAATTAAATATATTACCGGATTTAACTTATTTCGTATATTTTATTACCCTACCATTTAAACTTTATATCTCATTATGATAATAACATAAAACCACCTATTATTTTGTTTACATACAAAAAAAAAAAAAACAAGTGGAATTTTCATTTTTAATTAAACGTCAATTACATCAGACGTCAGTATAAAAATAATGCTCCTTGAATTTGAAACTAAGAATTATATCGAATTTTAGATATGATTCCTATGGTAATGTTATTACAGGGGACCTCAACATCGTTCAAGACCGAGAGTATAAGGACTTTCTGGAAAAATAGACCAAAATGTCGATAGATATAGATTGGAAAAAATAATCCTATACTAAAGTTGGTGAAAAGGGGAAATCTGATAAAAAAACCTCTTATTTCTTATTTCAATACATGTATGACTATTGTGAATGACGAATACCATATTTTGATAATAATTTAGAAATGTATAAACGGGTAATATCGTACTGACCAACAAAGCAGCCAACTATATTAATGTGGTGGTTGTATGACGTAAATACAACACGGAACTTTTTATGAATAAATTATAAATTTCTTCTACATTTATGTCTTTGCGCTCTACAGAGAGTCATATAGTTAACAATCATGTCATTAACACATCTCAGCTGAAGGCCTACCTAAATTACACAAAAATCCCATAAAATATTGTTCCATCCCGGCCTCTAGTTAGTGTTCATATAATCTTTCTGTGCTTTAACTAGCTCATTAACCACTGTTTAAGAACGTATTGACTTTTGTGATAAAGCATTTGAAAATAGTGAAATTAAGTATCTTTCTAGTGTAAGAAAATCTTTGGATGTTTTAAATAAATTACGTGCTTTAAATGCTAATTTTATTAAAATGATTTTTGGCAAACTTGGCGATACTATAGAAAGCGGAATAACTCTTTGACTTTATATTTGGGAAATGCTAATACTTAGTTCCTTCCCTGATCATGTAATCTGATCTCAGAAGGCGCTTCAGTGCAGATAGAAAGTGGCAGGAAAAATTTGGAACTGAAATTGTATTTATTATTACAATCTGTGTAATTTGTGTTTAAATAGTACGTTTACATTGTGGTTTCGAGAAGAAAAGGACCGTATTCTGTGGACAATTATATAACATCAATATGTTATTTGACATCGGATATTTATATAGCCGTTATTTGCCGTAATTTGCACCTGTCTGCTTGATATTGTGTCTAGTGAGTGATTTTGAGTCAGCTGAAGCGCCGGATATTTTAAATTCTATAGTTTATTTAGACAGAATTTAATTTTACGATGATAATTGTCGTAGTTGGTAGTTTACACGTTCACAGATTGGGAACGTTTATTCATAATCGAAAGACCTAACATAATTTCACTTAGGATCGCAATATCTATGTTGATGGTGTTCAGTTCCACTATGGTGTTGGTATACCAAAATATTTTCGATACACAAGAAGGGCAATAAAAGAAGACAGCTTATCGCAGTTAAGTTTTGGACATGATTTTATTTATATATTTGCTGAAAGCTATTAAGTTATAGGAAAATTACTCGGAATTTACCAATTTGATATAGTGACAAATGGCAGTCAATTACTTTTGTATTATTCATTTTATTTCAAAAATTGGGGTATAACCTGGGTATCATATGCCACACATAGTTTACGCAACTATGGTATATTATATCAGGATGCTTTGTCAATGTCAATTATGTTAAAATCGAGAGCCTTATAACCTGAGTATCATATGCCAACACATTTTTGTTAACTATGGTATATTATAACAGAATACTTTTGTCAAGGGGCTTCCTGGCCACTGCATGGATTAAAAAACGTCATATCTTATTAAATATCTATTATGTAAAAGTTCATACTTATATATATATAGGTTGATTTTCTGAGCACTTTATGTGGAGAGCCTAGGTGGTCTAGCGCGTCGGGCACAGTGCAAGGCGATTTGACGCCACGATATATCAGGAGCATGAGTTCGAAACCCGGCAAGTGAAGAACAAAAAGTTGCTTCCGCAAATTTACAGATCTAACATTGTTCGGCTGATTTTTAGACGAATTATTTAATATATTACACACATATATATCATGCATACATTTTAACTATAACTGCGTACAACATACAGCAAATACATGTCGCTAGTCAATAATCTCAAACTTAATATTCTTTGGATACTTTCTCACGTATCAAAGTAGCAGTCACCTCGAGACCACACAACTATAGGCACAGAATATAAACAAACAAAGTTATAAACTATACGACTTGTAATTAAAAGTGTTAGAGTTAAAACACAACTGCATCATACATTAACTTTCATGGTCATTCAGACAGTCTGCTAGTGGTCATTAAAACAATTAAGATAAAATCATTTAACAACCCGGACCAAAGCAAATTAAAACACAGCTGCATCATACATTAATTTTAACAGTTAATCAGTCCATAGATGTAGGTTTATACATCTATGATCAGTCTGTCTGCTAGGGTTCACGAAAAATTATTTAACAACCCTGACAAAAGCAAATTATTGTAGCCATTTATTATTGATAACAGAACTGAAATAAGATATAAATTTCAAAGATTAGCTCTTCTTTTATTAAAAAAAAAAAAAAAAAAAAAAAAAAAAACGGTTTACATTATGGCATTTTATAGATTTGTTTGTGCTTGAGTACATATTGTATTTAGGATGGGTGCATATGGAACTTAGATGAATTTATAATGCTCTAGTACAAATGGTGCTTTGATAAGCAGTGCATGGTGCATGTGGCACTTATATTAATTTATGATGCAAATGGTGCTTTGATGAGCAGTGCATGGTGAATATGACATAACGATGAATTAATGATGCTCTAGTACAAATGGTGCTTTGATGAGCAGTGCATGGTGAATATGACATAACGATGAATTAATGATGCTCTAGTACAAATGGTGCTTTGATGAGCAGTGCATGGTCATATGGCACTTAGATAATTTAATGATGCTCTAGTACAAATGGTGCTTTGATGAGCAGTGCATGGTCATATGGCACTAATACTTATTTATGGTGCTCTAGTACAAATGGTGCTTTGATGAGTAATCTATGGTCATATGGCAATTGATCTAGTACAAATGGTGCTTTGATGAGCAGTGCATAGTCATATAACACTTAGATAATTTAATGATGCTCTAGTACAAATGGTAATTTGATGAGCAGTGCATGGTCGTATGGCACTTACTCTAGTACAAATGGTGCTTTGATGAGCAGTGCATGGTCATATGGCACTAATACTAATTTATGATGCTCTAGTACAAATGGTGCTTTGATGAGCAATGCATGGTCATATGGCAATTGCTCTAGTACAAATGGTGCTTTGATGAGCAGTGCATGGTCATATGGCACTTAGATAATTTAATGATGCTCTAGTACAAATGGTGCTTTGATGAGCAGTGCATGGTCATATGGCACTTGCTCTAGTACAAATGGTGCTTTGATGAGCAATGCATGGTCATATGGCACTTGCTCTAGTACAAATGGTGCTTTGATGAGCAGTGCATGGTCATATGGCACTAATACTTATTTATGATGCTCTAGTACAAATGGTGCTTTGATGAGTAATCTATGGTCATATGGCAATTGATCTAGTACAAATGGTGTTTTGATGAGCAGTGCATAGTCATATAACACTTAGATAATTTAATGATGCTCTAGTACAAATGGTGCTTTGACGAGCGGTTTATGGTCATATTGCACTAGCTCTAGTACAAATGGTGCTTTGATGAGCAGTACATGGTCATATGACACTTAGATAATTTAATGATGCTCGCATGGTCATATGGCACTTGCTCTAGTACAAATGGTGCTTTGATGAGCAGTGCATGGTCATATGGCACTAATACTAATTTATGATGCTCTAGTACTAATGGTGCTTTGATGAGCAATGCATTGGCACTTATATTAATTTATAATGCTCTAGTACAAATGGTGCTTTGACGAGCAGTACATGGTCATATGGCACTTACTCTAGTACAAATGGTGCTTTGATGAGTAGTGCATGGTGCATATGGCACTTATACTAATTCATAATGCGCTAGTACAAATGGTGCCTTCATGAGTAATGCATGGTGCATATGGCACTTATATTAATTTATGATGTTCTAGTACAAGTGGTGCTTTAATGGCATATAACACTTATTAATTTATGGTGCTCTTGTACAAATGGTGCTTTGATGAGCAGTGCATGGTGAATATGACATAAAGTTGAATTAATGATGCTCCAGTACAAATGGTTGATTTGATGAGCAGTGCATGGTGAATATTGCACTTATACTAATTTATGATGCTCTAGTACAAATGGTGCTTTGATGAGCAATGCATGGTCATATGGCAATTGCTCTAGTACAAATGGTGCTTTGATGAGCAGTGCATGGTCATATGGCACTTAGATAATTTAATGATGCTCTAGTACAAATGGTGCTTTGATGAGCAGTGCATGGTCATATGGCACTTGCTCTAGTACAAATGGTGCTTTGATGAGCAATGCATGGTCATATGGCACTTGCTCTAGTACAAATGGTGCTTTGATGAGCAGTGCATGGTCATATGGCACTTATACTTATTTATGATGCTCTAGTACAAATGGTGCTTTGATGAGTAATCTATGGTCATATGGCAATTGATCTAGTACAAATGGTGTTTTGATGAGCAGTGCATAGTCATATAACACTTAGATAATTTAATGATGCTCTAGTACAAATGGTGCTTTGACGAGCGGTTTATGGTCATATTGCACTAGCTCTAGTACAAATGGTGCTTTGATGAGCAGTACATGGTCATATGACACTTAGATAATTTAATGATGCTCGCATGGTCATATGGCACTTGCTCTAGTACAAATGGTGCTTTGATGAGCAGTGCATGGTCATATGGCACTAATACTAATTTATGATGCTCTAGTACTAATGGTGCTTTGATGAGCAATGCATTGGCACTTATATTAATTTATAATGCTCTAGTACAAATGGTGCTTTGACGAGCAGTACATGGTCATATGGCACTTACTCTAGTACAAATGGTGCTTTGATGAGTAGTGCATGGTGCATATGGCACTTATACTAATTCATAATGCGCTAGTACAAATGGTGCCTTCATGAGTAATGCATGGTGCATATGGCACTTATATTAATTTATGATGTTCTAGTACAAGTGGTGCTTTAATGGCATATAACACTTATTAATTTATGGTGCTCTTGTACAAATGGTGCTTTGATGAGCAGTGCATGGTGAATATGACATAAAGTTGAATTAATGATGCTCCAGTACAAATGGTTGATTTGATGAGCAGTGCATGGTCATATGGCACTTAGATAATTTAAAGATGCTTTCGTACAAATGGTGCTTTGATGAGCAGTGCATGGTGAATATTGCACTTATATTAATTTATGATGCTCTAGTACAAATGGTACTTTGATGAGCAGTGCATGGTGCATATAGCACTTATATACTAATTTATGATGCTCTAGTGCAAATGGTGCTTTGATGAGCAGTGCATGGTGCATAAGTTATTTAGATTACTTAATGATGCTCTAGTACAAATGGTGATTTGATGAAAGTGCATGGTATATATGGCACTTAGATAATTTAATGATGCACTAGTGCAAATAATGCTTTGATGAGCAGTGCATGGTCATAAAGCATTTAGATAATTTAATGACGCTCTAGTACAAATGGTGCTTTGATGAGCAATGAACAGTGCATATAGCACTTATATAGACTTGTTGTGTTTATATACATATTACATTTATGATTAGTGCACATTTTACATTTTCAGCTTTTCCTCTGCAGAGGACTTTGCAATTACATAAAATAAGTACTCGTAAAAGGCGGAGGCTGGGCAAGTTAATGGGAAACATAGGCAGTTCTGATCTGGGTTGGATGTACTTTACAATGACATAAAATGTTGCAGCACCAATCATCACACGAACTGTTGTTAAATTTCTCAGAAGTACTGGTGTAATACAAGGAAAGGACGCAAATACATCAGATCTAACTTTAATACCAGCACTGACAAACCGGTCACAGAGTGTTAATTCCATGTTACCACAAACGCAAATTAACACCACATTTAATGCAACAGATATGACGACACCATAACTAGAACCCACATCAAATATGAATGTTAACCCATCATCTGAGAGCAGCAATCATTCGTGCTCAAATGTTATAAGAAGAGGCTGCTAACAGTCTTCGGCATCAATTGGAGGAACTCCGAAAAAAAATGGCAAGATGCCTTTTACATTTATGGGGCAACTTATTCTCAACAATATTCTAATGAATCACCTAAACTTATGAAATATGCTACTACCATTGTACATTCAAATGTTTTGCCAGATGTTGTCTTCAAATGTTTTATATTGTATTAATTAGTAAATGCATATGTTTGTATGTGGTGTATTATAGATACGTGTATGTAGAAAAGAACTATTTTTGATGTCATTGTATTTGACTATATCTTTTAGACATGGGGTCATGGACTTCTGTCTGTGGATCTAAGTTAATGGTACAAGGTAGTTTGAAGAAATCATTTTATTTTTATGTATCTTTTTTCAATTTTATAAAAGTTATTGGGATTAAAGTACAGTGAATAAGTGAAGGTATAATTTTGTAGATGACTAGAAATGAAATGGATACATGGACCTCTTTAATTCAATCATGGAGTCTCAGAATTGAATATTATAATGTTTTGTAGTTATATAATTGTTTTAGGGTTGGTTGCCATAACAGATGATATATGCATGTAGATATAAGTCTCATAAGACGCCTTAATTGAATCTATGTCTGACACTGTGATTTAAAATGAAATCGGGACATGGGCCTCTTTCTGTTCAGTCCTGTGTACATTGCAGATTTAAGGTGTAATATTGTGTTGTGTAGTTAATATGATTGTTTTTATATATAAATGTCATAAGTCTTTATAAAGGTTGTAATGATGCAGTGGAATAACCCGATTTTCGAAGAGTTTTTAAACCAACAGTAATGAATCATCCCCGTCTGTCATTGCAGACAATACGGGTGTCATAAAATTTTGGAATCCCCTAAAGTTTAATGACTATAACATTACGCACTGTAATACACTATGTGGGAAATACTAATATCTTTCGCGAAATTAAGCACACAAAACTGTTTGGTAACATATCAACATAGTTATATTGACATGAAACGAATAAAATGACTTTTACTTGATTAATAACATAAAAAAAAATGTATTGATATAAATGGTAAATTTAGGTAAATTATGTATATTTGACGTTGGTTGCCATGGGGACATGGGCCTCTGGCAGCCATGTTGAAATCGGTTAATACATGTACATGTTATAATCATAGAATCGTGAATGTAACCTCTTAGATGTAGATAATTTAGATTCATAGTGAATTTCATTTGGTAGTTGGGCCTCATTGTTTCTGAAATGTTCTGCCACAGGCTTGGATGGGGATATTGTTACAAGGAAGGTTTTATGTAACAATATGATGGCGAATGTAACCCCATCTTTGATGGAATGGGTCAATAAGGTTTTGTCATTATAAACATATATGTAGTTTATAAATATGATTTATTGATTTAATTATACATGTTTATCATTTTGTTGATTCTTCGTCATTTTAATATTAAATGAAAGTTTTCAATTCATACATAATGTTGTTTGTCATTCCTTCATCCCATCAAACAGAGCAAGCCTGTGTTGACAAAATGGTACTTTTAATTCAGTTGACCGTTTTGACTTCTCGACTCTACACTACACTTCAACACAATATTATCTTTTAAAGTTTTCCTAGTTAACTAAATGTTCGTTTCAAAAGATTAATGGCAAATTCTTCTGCTGCAAATTTTCTCCTTGACAACATCTATGCACGTTTTGACAATAAATATTACATGTTATATGTATTCCCATTGGCACCAATTGCGCCTCTTTAATAGCAGACTTGTTCCTATATTGTTATGTATCACAGTGTATGGCCAAACAGTAAAGACCCATCTAAATTCCATTTTATTCATAAATTCAGCAACATTCCCCTTTATCTAATGATATTTTTTCGGTTACCGTTACTTAACAGATTAAATAAAAACAGGAATAGCTGTCCGTACCTAGATTTAAATATTTCAGGTTCACACGGGAAACTCCTATCAAAGAATTAACAACAAAAGGGACAATTTTTCATTTTCTAATGATGACTTTCCTTTTTTAAACGGTAATGTTCTTTTGATCGCATTTTACGGTGTTTATATATCCTAACTCGTTCGCTAAGCCATTGTTTGTGGTAACGTTTTGAATTGTAATGAATGTAATCTATGTCTTTTTTGTAGAATCTGTACTTTTTAATATCCCACAAAAGCTTAATCTACTTACATATACTGTTTGCAGAAAGTCACTGACAGTCTTATGTTTTAGATTTGATTTTGATTTTTTGTGTTTTAAGGTGGTACATAACACTACAGGAGATAACTCTGTAAAATCAGCTGAACGTTTTAATCACGTTCTATTGTTAGGAAATATTAAGATTCTCAATGATCAAAATGAGTGTTTGTCAAATTGTTATATATCCAACGAAATTATTCCTGTAAATTGTGTGGTTCAAATTTTTGAAATTTTTATATTTTTGTCCACAGGTCAAAGTAAATATTTTGTCAAAATTTTATGGAAATTAAACGAGCCAAATCTATTTTAGTCAAAGTGTTGGGTACCCCTTGACGCCACTTTAAAGCACCGCTTTTGGGCTCTTATGTTTTAGATTATGTTTTACTAAACATATAATGTTTACATACATATGTTTTGTAGTGTCTGCAAATATAAACGCTGTCTTTACGTGAAACAGGATGTAATGCGAGGCTTGACTGATTTTTTTTGTTCTTATATTTCGTAGCAAGTGCAAATGAAGTTTAAATTTCTACAGTGTAAGTCATTGTTGGAATCCTGCAGTTTCAGTTTATAAATTTGGCAACAAAATGGTTATTCATTTTTAAACTATATGTAGCTTAGTCGCGGACCTCGTAGAAGGTAATTAATCAAATAGCTAGGTATAAATTTAACCTATCGTTCAAATTAAACACAGTTGAAAATTTAGAAGGATTTTAAAAATACATCCCTTTCAAACAATGAGAAATGTAACTTTTCAATATTTGGGAAGGTCTCTGCGAGGACTAGTTATAATTTCACAAGAAAATATTTTGGAAAATAGAAATAATAAAAACATAATGATCAATGCTGTTTTAATATATCAAACCCTGAGAAGAACTGATATAAGGAATTCGTCCTACCTCTTTACTTTTTGCCCCTCCTCACCATCTATACAGTTCTGTCCACGTTATTGATGATTTGAACCAACACGCATTTTTGGAAAATGCATTTTAGTGAAGATTAAAAAAAAACTACAATTAGCCTTATCAAATAATTCAAAACTATTAAAAACGATATCGATTGAGTTACCAAACACACTTAAAGGCAGAGGGTGTATATTTTAAAATTTTCCCTTTTTCAGAAGAATTTTTATTTATGATTATTAAGGATTAACACTAAAACTTCGTATCGATTTATTCCTTACTGTTATATAACAATGCATATATTGTTATGAGCACATATAAAATCAGTGGTCATGTAAATAGATATAAGAAGATGTGGTATGAGTGCCAATGAGACAACTCTCCATCCAAGTCAAAATTTATAAATGTAAACCATTATAGGTCAAAGTACGGTCTTCAACACGGAGCCTAGGCTCACACCGAACAGTAAGCTATAAAGGGCCCCAAAATTAATAGTGTAAAACCATTCAAACGGGAAAACCAACGGTCTAATCTATATAAAAACGAGAAACGAGAAACACTTATGAACCACATCAACAAACGACAACTACTGAACATCAGATTCCTGACTTAGGACAGGTGCAAACAAATGCAGCGAGTTTAAACGTTTTAATGGTACCAAACCTTCACACTTTTTCTGAAACAATAGTGTAACATCACAACATAGAAAGACACACTATAAAATATCAACTGAAATAGCTTAACTCAATCAAAGGACATAGTAACACCATTGAACATACACTGAACAAATAAATTTGACCTATGATACAATGTAAATACAAAATAAATAAACTAAGGAAGAATAATAAAAGTAACATGTTATATCGGTATGAAATGTTAAACAATTTAAGAAAAACAATATGCTCGAACAAAATATCAGCCATTTGCAATAACTTTAAACACAGGTAAATAAAATAATTTTGTTGTTAGGTATACGTATACAGTTACAATAGAGAAAGGAAATATTTTAACAAAATAAATAATTTTGATGTTCATAGTACGAAGTGGAAATTTATATTAGTACCAAACACTTATCAAAGCTGGTATATAGACCAGATATAACCCTGAATAACATTAAATAACAAAAAGCATTACAATTAGTATCAACAGGTCAAATAAACAAGAAAGTACGATTTGAGAGTACTCGCAGTTACTGACAGCTAGTTAAAAGCCAAAACAATTAATAATAAGAAATCATGCATCAGAGACTAAAATCAACTAAAACACATCCCAGGGATTTAGTATTTTAACGTCATGGACAGTCAAAGAAGACATGACTAGTGCAATGTCAAAAATAAATGTATCGACAGACAGTAGGATAGTAAGGAGTTTAACCTCTTTATAGATCAAAATGAACGTGGGTGTGTCTTTAAACATCCCGTTTGAAAAGAATACAAATTTAGTTATGTTTTAATTTGCTGATGACAAAATCGATATTAGTGCCAATGTAAACTATATTCAAAGATCTAATTACAACATTGGTAAGATAACCTGAACTAATAAGTTTATTTAAAGGTTCGATGAGTTTACACGGATCATATAGTGATTTCCGCGCTTTAAGTACAATATTACCGTAAAATTTAGGATGTGAAATACCGTTTTTAATCAGTTTTCTACAGGTACAGCCAAATTTACTAATCAAATCTTTGTATCTATGAAAGAACTTAGCAAAAGTTTTACGTAATTTATGGTAACGAAATCCCTGACTTAATAATTTACTAGTGATGCATTGATTACGTTCGTTAAAATCTATGACATCACTTCACACACGGGCATAACGAACGAGTTGGGATATATACACACCGTATGATGGAGCCAAAGGAACATCGCCGTCTAAAAAGGAAAATTAACAATAGGGAATGAAAATCGTCTCTTTTGTCGTAAATTTTCGTATGGAGTTTTCCTTTAGAGATTGAAATGTCCAAGTCCAGAAAAGGACAACTACTGCTGTTTATGTTAGATTTAGTTAAAGTAAGTTCTATTGAGTAAATTTCGGTAGTATATTTAGAGAACTCTGGATTATTTAACGAAAAATATCATCTAGATAACGGAAGGTATTGTTGAATGTATCAACTAAATGTAACAATGACGTGTCTTTACTGAGTTTGGTCATAAACTGAGATTCATAGCAATACATCTGCTATTAAAGGGCGCAGTTAGTGCCCATAGGAATACCTACTACTTGTCGATACACTTTATCGCCGAAACGTACATATATGTTGTCCAGGAGAAAATTTAAAGCTTCAATCATATCTTCACATTTCCAGTAAGTGTATCTAGCATACTTTCCTTTTCGTTATAGAAAAGGCTTTAAACGAGTTACAGCAAATAAATTTGTAATGAGATTTTCAAAAGACCATTTAATTAAATATGAAAACTTTTCTTGATAAGATTGTGTGGAAGTGTAGTATAGAGTAGAAAAATCATAACTGTCAACAGACCATATTTGAATTGAAATACTGTTTAGAATTTAGATATAGTCTTTCCTAAAAGATGGCAATTACTTGATATGTAAAAAAAATACGACATCATGAAAGTGTGCTCATAATGTGTAAGTTTTATCTTGAGTCGTTTCTGAAGACCAAAACACTTATATTTGTGTCGCCTAGTTAGTTCATTATATTTTGTTATAGACGGTCTTGTATACAGATACGAAGCTGTGATACATGATTACATTTATATTAAAAAAAAAAAAAATGTCATGTTTACATTTCCTAGCGTGACTTCGACCATTCTGCACATGCAAAATATAGGAATGCAATTATTTGTTACATGAAAAACAGATATACTTCGCACATGTTGATGATCGAAAACCTACAGGTTCTACTTGAAAAGATAATTAGCTGTTTTCTCAAATGCGTGTTTACCTTTATGAAGTCCGAAATATAACCGTCATTTTGAGAAGATATACGCTAATGACACAGCAACCGAACAAAATAAACAAACATAACTATTTCAGATCTAGCTAGGTCTGTAACAGTTAATATGATAATAGCAAAAATAACTCATTCTGAGACCTTTAGTATTTAATTAGACATGTGAAACACGATAACTTATAAAAATAGTCTGCTTGAGATTAATGTTTTCTAAAATCGATGATTTGTGGTAACTATAAATAACCCTCTTAAATAACGCTCTTGCACCATATTTTACGAAAATCATATGTAAAAGATTCATATTTCTATGAATTGTTCATATTTAAATATATAAATATGTCAATTACTCAATTGCAATTTTCTTAATTGAAACAATATTTCCAAGAATTAAACGTAAAATGTGAAAAATAATATTGATCTATTACATGAGCGGAGCTAATTATTCTATAATCATGGGTAGCATTCATACACTAGGGCTTCATTCATGCAAATTGAATACAAGTGATGTAATCAAATGATTCGTTTTCAGCCAATAAAGATCAGCATTTGTATGACACCTAATGTAAATATATGAGCATGATCACTGTGTCACTTTTAAATTGATATGATGTATAATTATGTACACATAACAAAAAGAAAACAATAACAAAAATTGATGAAAAAAAATATCCATAAAATAACGAGTACCCATTTATAGGTCAACAGTTTTACTCAAAATGGATGAAAAATTGCATATTCATGTGGTTTTCGAATAACCACCTTGCAATGTTTAAAACAACTCCAAAAACATAATTTTAAACCTAAGAAAAAGTGTTAGAATTGCTACCAAAACTCCCAATACCCAATTCCAATTTAACAAAATATCGAAAGCAAGCTATTTTTTTTCCATTTTTAAAAACATGAATGCTTCTTTGTAATTTTATTGGGGTGTAAAAGTATTAACCGAAGCACATTTTGTATGAAGCGCATACAAATGTGTGCACTATCAACACTTTTAAAACCCTATCAAATTACTATAAGAAGCATTCATTTCTTATAATTATATTTTTATGCTAATATCACGAAAAAAAAAGTTTTAACAAGTTTTTATTTTATTTACCTTTGCACTTTTGTGTGGAAGCACGTGTCATCACGAATGTAACATTTCATTTTGATATGAGGTTAATTTTTGAATGAAGTGCGATTGTTGTTAGCCATTCAAACTAACGGATTCTCGCAAAACATACATGTAAGGTAATTATTAAGAATTGAATGCTTCTTTTAAGGATAAAATTGAGAATGGAAATGGGGGATGTGTCAAAGAAGCAAAAACCAGACAAAAGAGCAGAAAACAGCTGAAGAACACCAACGGGTCTTCAACACAGCGAGAAAATACCGCATCCGGAGGCGTGCTTCAGCTGGCCCCTAAACAAAAATGTATACTAGTTCAGTGAAAATGAACGTCATCCTAAACTCCAAAACATATAAATGAACTAAAATTAAAAATCATACAAGACTACCAATGGCCAGAGGCTCTTGACTTGAGACAGGCGCAAAGATGCGGCATGGCTAAACATGTTTAGTGAGATCTCAACCCTCCCCTATACCTCTAGCCAATGTAGAAAAAACAAACACACAGCAATACGCACAGTAAAACTCAGTTTAAAAGAAGTCCGAGCCCGATGTCAGATATAATATGTAACAAAAGAAACTAAGCAAAATGACAATGATACATTAATTAACAAAGGACTACTAGCAGTTACTGACATTCAATTCATATAACTACATTTCAATGCTACAACATTAAATTAAGGAGTTAAATTAATCCTTTCTTTTGTTTTTATATGAATTGTTTAACGTTTTCACGGAGATAGCATGTACAGTCATAGATGCTGCGTTTAAAACGGAGATAATATAACTTTTGGAATGCATCAGCCAATAAAAATAACGTAATCGTAATGCATAACTATAATTATATACCACCCAACTGTGTTAAGGGTGATGGAAAATGTGTTTACGTTCAAGTTTTCGTTTTCTCTGTATCTCTTCAAATACTTTACGGTATGTTCAACAAAAATTTAGATGTCAAAACCTGTTTTTTTGTTGGTCAAAGGAAGATAATTCAAAACGTTTCAGAGTGGAATATGCTATTACAAATGCATTAATGGTTATCACAGTGAGGCACAGTAATGTACTATTGCTTTTTATGAAAGCATCACTAAACATACTGTGACTTATTATTTAAGTACCTTTTCGCAGTCAGTAGATAGTTTAGAAAAATATGAATCGAATTATGTCTTTAAACAAGTGTAAACTATATTCCGAGAGATTTTTAACTTTGTTTGCCTGATTATATATATATATATATGCTTTATACAATCTAACCAATACATCGGAGTTTGTTCTGATCGTTTTCCTCGGCCGTGTCATGTATTTTAGATCTAATTTGGAGTAATTATTAGTTTGTTATAATACTAATCTAAAGGTCTTATTAACCTTAAAATTAGAATAGAAGATAGGCTACTAACTGTGAAGGATCCATACAATCAGTTGAAGCAACTCCCCGTTATTTCATTATTTGTTTGGTGAACTTATTACCAATTTGATGAGTCAAACCCTTTCCAACTGATCTTATGTTTTTACTGTTTGTCTATGTAACACCAGTGACCTAGATTAGAAGGAGTTTGAGTGTTTAACAAATGTAAATGCGTCTGATCCACTATAGGAGTCCAGCGCTGATTGTTCACATATTTGTTCTAATGTATTAAAAAAGTGATACCACTTAATATAAACAACAGTTGTTAATCTATGTTCAAATCTCATAATTGTAAAGAAGACAAGTCAATGTAACAAACAAAAGAGTTCCGCGTGCACTCTAAAGGGGCGAAACATGGTTGAGTCGACAGGGATGCATGGATTACCCACCATTCGAATCCACACTCAATCTAAATGTCACAATCTGAAATAGGACACAATCGATAAAATTACAGACATGTTGATATGACGTTCTCATTTGGCTTTGTAAAGAAAGTCGTGTTCTAATAAGCACAAAACATGTTTGAAACATATGCGCCCAAATTACTGTTTACATTCTCGTTATTTTCATTTTTATCCTAATGAAAATATATTATTTTAGCTGCTTACATACAATTGTATTATACATTATTACAAAACATCATATATTTACCCTGCTTATAGTTTTAAACTTATTTATGAAAAAGTAATGTGCATAATTCATGAGGAGGAAACTGGAACAACCAAACATTCCTAAGATATTTTCGTACGATTCGACCTTTGAAAATACCATATTTGTCTTATTAGAATCTAAATGATTCCTTTATTTCAATGCACTGTGCTCATTATAACATTGGATGGAATTATATTTGACCATATTTTACGCCTTGCAATCGCTCGATTTAAAATATCGATAAATATAATGCCTACCATCGCTCGGTTTAAAATATCGAAAAAATAATGCCTACCCATGTCAAAATGAGCATAGAGCTTGACATGAAGGAATTATTTCTTATATATTCAAACATAAATAAATTCATAAGTATTTTGGAGTTTAAGATTTTCTAAAAGGATTCATTTCTGTCTTCACATCTATGAGTGTGCCATCTGGCACAAAATCAACAAACTAGACTGATTATAAATACAGTTCAGTTAATAGTTTATGACATCAAACATATTATTTGGGATCAGATCCATGTTTACCTAATTTCTTTTTAATATTTCATTCTAGTTTCGTCATTTTTTCTGGGTGCATATTAATAAAGAATTTCTGTATTTCTATGAATTCGCACATTGATTAAAAGAACGTTGTAGTTTTATCCTTATGATGTTTAATATTCCAAAAGAAAATGACTAATATCTCGTTTCCCACTGTTCATTGAATCAGTATTATTAAAGACTAATAATTCATTGGTTGGTATTGTCCTATAATTTATCCAAAGTAGGGATATGCGGTATAAATGTAACTTAGACAACTAATCCAACAGAGTATAATTATATGGATGTTAGCAACTATAGTACGTCCTTCAACAATAAGCAAAACTCATGCCGCATAATCACCTATTGAAAGCTTTTTACAGTTTTTGTTTCTTTTCCTGAAAACACAACGATTTCATATAACTTAACGATTACCAATATCTTCATTCTGTATCATTTTCAAAATCTGCAGACTGAAGTTCCCCCTTAAAAACTACTGCGGATTTATTAATATTCATGGGATACCAATTATGGCGGATTTCATGGTTAAAGATAAACCCGAAATTAAATGCTCAACGAAGTGTCAATTAGTATCTACTGGTTTGTATGCAAAACCATAAAATCAAGTATACCCGAAAATACAATTTTTCCTCAATCTCCAAAAATTGGTACCCACAGTATGCAAGAATACATAAATTACAAAAAGTGCCAATTCTTTAACAAATGTGTTACAGCTTCTTTAGCGTGTGTCGATTAAAGGATAACACTTTAATGCTTAGATGCTTCAAATACCTTTTCAGTGTACCATATAAAGTACACAATAAGTATAAGGTTCCATAGGTACTCTTTTAAGATTACAATACCCAATACGTATACGTGTTTTTTAAAGGTTCGCTTTTCCATTTCCATATCAAATGAATTATTCCAGCATGAAAAAGTGTAGCTTATATTTTTTGATATTTTGGTTTTCATTAGCCCAGAAAATAAACCATACGTCATGCAGTGAGATTGTATATCAAGAACTTTTTTACATTAGTTTTATTCTTTTACTCTCGAATTTTTCTGTTTGATCGTTCCAGTTCTCTCATTCTATCTTCAAAATGATGATTTATCAATTCTTTATTACTTCATTACTTCTGTAGTTTGTATGAATATCCTTGTCGAACAGTTTTGATATCTATTCTTTCGTTTACCCTTTTCAGACATATTTTTCAAACTTTTAAAATCCATCCGCAATAATATCTAGTAGGTTTAAATTAGCTAGCTGTCATTCATTATATGTTTTAAACATTGTAATCTTTTATTGAAGACCTATATATACCACGATAAAAAACAGTTGTGACGTAATGTTTGAAGAACATTTAAATTTTCATTTGGTGCAGATGGTGGTCTTTATTGCAAATGAGCAGATACAGGTGGTTGAAACATAAAAAGTGGCGTTTTAAGTTTCAGAATTAAATACCTACATATTGTGTTATTGCCATGTTGTAATTCTAAACTATACAATTCCTTTGGTGTCTTTTACCTCGAAAGTTTAGGGGTGCTCTGCAGGCCTCCTCGAAGAGAAGCATTTCGTTGAAGTGGTTATGACTCAATTGGTCTGCATGTAAATGTTTGATCCTTGTTCAAGTTACAGACAGGAAACTCAGATAAATTCATGTAGAATGTCTGCCACAACACTTGATTTTTTCATATTGTTTTGATAAAGCTGTCGACGCACCTGGTCTTGACCCTGTTTGAGTTCGTGCAATACCCTCAGTTTTTGTTTGTTTCCTTGATTTTTATCTTCTTAGTCGATTTAAGGGACTGAACATCGATAAACTACTGTTTTCTATATTTTTCCGACATATTCATTTTAACATACATTTGACGAATATTAATTTTTTCGGGTCAATGGAAGGCAATTCTAATGGTTCAAGGGTTGGATCTCCAGTAATAAATACTATTATTGTTATAGGCTATCACAAAAGTATGTTAAGTAATATATTGATAGTGTGTCACTCTCTATGAATTATCTAAAAAGATGCTTTTTAGGAGACGTTTATAAAGTTATATGCGAATGCAAAACGTCACGATCCCGACATATGTATTCCACATTCGACTATCCATAAACATGCTGTGTAAAAGATATATTATCACTAAGCAAACTATGACTAATGATTTGTGTACCTTCACACAGCCTATGGATGGCTAAAGAACATGAATAGACATATCTTTATACAAGTGTAATGTACATTCCCAGTGATCATAGCAGTTTGCATAATCTTCCTAGTTTAATATTGTGTTAATCTTACAAATACACCAGGGTTTGCTCTATTCGTGTTCCTTGATTGTGTCGCGTATTGTGATTTGATTTGGAGTGACTAATTATAGTTTGAAATCATACTAATGCAAAGGTCTGATTAGCCTTTATATTTTGATGAAATATAAACCAGTTATGAGGTTTTGATGGGATTGGGATTTCTTCATTTTTGTATTTTTCTATCAATATTTCTCTATGATTAATAATTATTACTTATTTTTTCTCTGTGTCTTTAAACTTTAGCAACCCAATATTTTCTATTCTTTATTTGATTGCCCATTTTTTTCTTCATATCTTTTTTGCTAAGTATTTTCTATTATGATAACCCAATCAAGGTCCTCTGTTTTAGTGAAAGATCAATTTCACTAGATGAAAATGCAAAGCAAAGAATAGTTTAAATTACAATTTTAATCTAAAATTTCCAATTTTATTTCACAAATAGTCGCACAGTACATTTAAATTCGTGGTAATTTTGAAAAGTATTTTTTGTCAATAAAATAAATATACTTTTTAAGAAGTTGCAAACATGCACATTGAATTCATACAGCTCTTACTTAACTTATAT
The DNA here is from genome assembly GCA_017311375.1 of Mytilus coruscus. NCBI lineage: Eukaryota > Metazoa > Mollusca > Bivalvia > Mytilida > Mytilidae > Mytilus > Mytilus coruscus. The sequence continues at coordinate 973 of JAASAO010001001.1, read as the reverse complement.
AGTTTTGGTAAAATAATACATTAATTGGAAGACGGACGAAAAAACTACGCAGTGTCATCGCCTTAATGATATCACCATTCATGCTCTCTACAAGCTGTTTGAACGTGCCGGGGAAAGTTGTATAGAGATACCATACTATGGACACCCTCAGGAATGTGCAGTCCATCAGCTGTGGCATCGAATCAAAGGTTGTGATACACAGGTTACCAAGCTGGGTGAACTCTCAGGGACCTGCAGTTAACTAGTAGTCCAAAATCCCGTGATAGTTATACTTTTACTACCAAGCTATTGATACTTCCAGTTCTTGCGTTCCACCAGCAGTGTTATCGTAGTAGAGATGGTTCAATGGCCTCCAAGCTAAGACCACCCTCAGTGATTTGTTGTGCCCAAACAGTGTCATCGTCCCGATGATAGTTATTGACTTCTTATCAAAAAGTATTAACAAAATAACCGAACTCCAAGGTAAAGTAAGAAATGGGATGTCCATAAACCCAGACAAAATCAAACATTAGACTATATCAACCAACGGAACGAACGGAAAACATTTCTGATATTCCTGACTTGATACAGGAATTTTCCGCAGAAAATGGTGGGTTAAATCTGGTTGAAAGTTAACTAAACATACTACTTGTATGACAGTTGTTACTAAGCTAGTGACACCTAAGGGACTTGCAGTCCAGCATGCGGTGAAATCGCCCCAGTAATATATATACACTGGCTACCAAGCAAATGACACCCTTTTGGATTATCACTCCACAAGCAGTCACCGTGGTAGTTTTACATTGGCTACTAGTTAGTATGTGATACGATAAGGACTTGCAGTCTACCAACAGTGTCGCCTACTATCATGCTACAAGTGTAGTAACATCTTAAGTAACTTGCAGTCTTAACAGAAGTGTCATCGTACCAGTGATAGTTTTACACTCATTGGCTACCAAGCTTGTGTCGCCATTAGGGATTTCATATTTAATCA